>PVJS01018447.1:0-14389 GCA_004027185.1 Glis glis | reverse complement strand
GCGGAGACCGGAGGATCCGGGTTCGTGGCCAGCCTCAGCTACTTAGTGAGGCCCTCCGCAACTTCGTGAGACCCGGTTTCAAAATAAAGGATAAAAAATAGGGCTGGGGGTGTAGCTCGGAGGTAAAACGCCTCTGGGTTCAATCCCCGGTACCGCAAAAAAAAAAAAAAAATGAGGATAAAATACCTAGCTCACAGGGTTAGGTGACAAGACTTTAGTATGCCTAGCATTTAGTTGTCGTTCAGCTTTTCTGAGCCTTAGCTGTTCATCTGTACAGTGATCGCCATCTCAGGGCTGTAAAATCCCTAGCACAACCCCCCGCACACAGTAGGTATCTAATAAATGTTCCCATCTCTTCCCTTAGTCTTGCTTTCTGTGTCTCTTCTATCCTGCTGTTGTATGTGACACAATTCAAGTCAGTAAATATTTATTGAGCCATAAAAATCTGTGCCAGGCCCAGAGTAAGCTGAGGAGTCCGTGTGGACCCCATCCACGCCTCGTGCTGGGAGAAGGGCTGCTTGAGAGCGAGCCGGCCCCAGGAGCCCCAGGGTGTCTGGTTCAGCATATATGCCCTGGGCCCTGGGCCCTGGGATGAGGCTGTGGGTAGAAGACAGCCTCTCACTGAAGTCCAAGGAGCACGCTCCCAGAAACGGCTCAACAACACGAGACCAACCAGGAGAAGAAAGGTCATGGGTTCAGAAAGGCCAAAGAAAGGATGTGGAGCCAGGCACGGTGGCGCATGCCTGTAATCCCAGTACGTAAGTGGCTGAGACAGGAGGATCACAGGTTCAAGACCAGCCTCAGCAATTTAGCAAGACACTCAGCAACCTAGTGAGACCTGTTTCAGAATATAAAATCAGCTGGGTGGTGCAAGCCTATAATCCCATACTTGGGAGGCTGAGGCAGGAGGATTGTAGGTTCACGGACAACTTCAGCAAGCAGTGAGACTTTCATCAACCTAGGGAGACCCTGTTTCAAAATAAGAAATAAAATCGGGCTGGGGTGTAGCTCAGAGATAGAATGCCTCTGGGTTCAATCCCCAATACCACAAAAAAAGAGAATAAAAATTTTTTAAAAATAGGGCTGAGGGTGTAGCTCAGAGGTAGAATGCCCTTGTGTTCAATCCCCAGTACCCCCCAAAATATTTCTGCAGTCATGAAAATGTTCTATAATCTGTACTGTCCAATATTGTAACTTCTAGTCACATGTGGCTAGTGATCCAGGGGTGTAGCTCAGTGGTAGAGCACTTGCCTGGCATATGCAAGACCCTGGGTTCAATCCCCACTACTAAAGAAAAAAAAAGCGAAAAGAAAAAATGAAGTTAGACATGTGGCTAGTGATCCCTTGAAATGTATCTAGAGCAGCTGAGGCACCAAATTTTTAACCATATTTAGTTTTTGTTTTGTTTTGTTTTGTTTTTGGTACTGGGATTGAGCCCAAGGGTATTCTACCTCCGAACTACACTCTCAGTCCTATTTTTTATTTTTATTTTGAAATAAGGTCTTGCTAGGTTGATAAGAGTCTCACTACTTGCTAAGGCTGGCCTTGAATCTGTGATGCATCTCTCTCAGCCTCCCAAGTACTGGGATTACAGGCATGCACCACCACACCCAGCTCATATTTAGCTTTAATTAATTAAATAAAGGTTTCTTAAACCACACATGGTGGTGTATGCTTGTAATCCCAGTACACAAAATTTTTTTTGTGGTACTGGGGATTTGAACCCAGGGGCATTCTACCTCCGAGCTACACCCCCAGCTCTATTTTTTAGAACCCAGGGGCATTCTACCTCCGAGCTACACCCCCAGCCCTATTTTTTATTCTTTTTTTTTTGCGGTACCGGGGATTGAACCCAGGGGCGTTCTACCTCCATGCTACACCCCCGGCCCTACTTTTTATACTTTATTTTGAAACCGGGTCTCACGGAGTTGCAGGGGGCCTCACTAAGTAGAGAGAGAGAGAGAGAGAGAGAGAGAGAGCTGAGGCTGGCCGCGAACCCGGATCCTCCGGTCTCTGCCTCCCAAAGTACTAGGATTACAAGCGTGCGCCACCATGCCCGGCTTACTTTTTATTCTTTATTTAAAACAGGGCCTCACCAAGTTGCGGAGGGCCTCACTATGTAGCTGAGGCTGGCCACGAACCTCAGCCTCCCAGGTACTGGACTTACAAGGGTGCGCCACCACACCTGGCTAAATTTTTTTATTTTGAAACAGGGTCTCGCTAAGTTGCGGAGGCTGGCTGCGAACCTGTAATCCTCCTGTCTCAGCCTCCCAAGTACCAGGATTACAGGCCTGCGCCGCCGAACCCAGCTAGTTTTAATTAATTAGATGGGCTACCATATTGAACACCCAGCTCTAAAGATCTAAAGGAGCCAGTATGGTCACACATTACTCGGAGGGGTGGGACTTCTCTGAATTAAGAGACTTCTTGGGCCAAAAAATCAAGGGAGACCATCTGTCTACTCCCATAGTCCCTGACCATCCCTTGCACCCCTCACCTTCTTTCTCCCCTGCCCCACCCAGCCCTGAAGATCCACTTGTCTTCTGAGACCAAGGCTGTCCTAGAGGAGTTTGATGGTTTCGAATTGGAGCTTCGTGGGGATGTAGAAATGAAGGTAGAGAAAGAAGCCCCCACCATCACCAGCCCTTGGGTCCCAGAGGGGGTACCCTTCTCAGATAGCCAATGCCACTCCCGTTCCTAGGCTTCTCTTCTCCTTTGGAAAAGTGTGGGTGCCACCCTTCCACCCCAATCTCTTTTTTTCTTCTCCAGGGCAAAGGCAAGGTTCGGACCTACTGGCTCCTGGGGGAGCGGGGCAGTAGCACCCGGGGCTGACTGTCTTCCCCGTCTCCCTCCACACCTCCCTCCCCTGTGCCTGAGGTGACTGAGGTGCCGGGCCTCCGCCTCCCTCGGCAGCCCCACCACTGCAGAAGGATCAGAGAAGTGGTTTCGATCGCTCAGGTGTGCCGACCCCTGTGGAGACACCAGATGTGACCTCTGAGACAAGACTGGCCTAGGGAGAATTCAGAGCTCACAGGCCTGACCAGAGCACATTGTCACGCACCATGGTGCACCTGTGGGCGCATGCACTCTGACTGAGGCCCGGAGGGACAGGGTCCCTGATGCTCCTCCCTCAGCCTTGCTATGCTGTGACTTTTATTGGAAGGGAAATGACCACCTGAGGGGGAATATGAAAACAGACTGTAGGCGAATGGAGGGTGGGAACATCCAGATCTGGGCCTCAAATACCACCGTCCCACCCTCTCCCTGTCACCACCACCTGCCCCTCCACCCAACAGGGGACACAGTGCACAAGTGGGAAGAGGTGGCCAGGAGATGGTGGGGACATGTATACCTGGCTTCTCCTGTGAACAGAGACCATTAGAATCCCTATTCCAGTGACAGTTTCTCTTCTTGAGGGGCAGAGGGTTGCTGGAAGACTTAGCCATGTTCTCCATCCTCTGCTTCGAAAAGACTCAGAGTGGGAAGGCAGGGTCTGAAAATGGCTGTTGTCACGTCCAACTTTGAAGAGAATACGCAGGAACAGTCTATCGATTTCTGAGGAGTGCTGATTGTGAGCTTTTGTTTATGTGGGTTATATCTGTATCTATTGATATTGGCTGTATTAGAAATTAAAACAAAAAAAAGAAATAAAAGCAATTTTTTGGTACTGGGGATTGAACCCAGGAGCTTTCTACTTCCAAACTACACCCCCAGCCTTTTTTTTTTTTTTTTTGGTACTGGGGATTGAAGCTAGGGGCATTCTACCTCCAAACTACACCCCAGCCCATTTTTTTTGAAACAGGGTCTCACTAATTTGTGGAGGGCCTCCCTAAATTGCCAAGGCTGGCTTCGAACCTGTGATTCTACTATCTCAGCCTCCCAAGTACTGGGATTACAAGCATGCACCACCACGCCTGGCTTATTTTATTTTTTTATTTTGAAACAGGCTTTCACTAAATTGCTTAGCGTCTCGCTAAGTTGCTGAGGCTATCCTTGAACCTGCAATCCTCCTGTCTCAACCTCCAAAGAACTGGGATTACAGGCGTGCGCCACCACGCCTGGCTTTATTAAGAGAAACTGGCGTTTTCAGTAGATTTACGTGGCACCTAATTTGGTGCCACTGTCTAGATGTGCGCTAAGGTGCCAGGTTTATCCCCATTGCTTTTGTGCTTCTTATTCAAATGCCAATACAGCCAAATAATGGCCAGGCATGGTAGCAACACCTGTAATTCCAGTACTTAGGAGGCTGAGGCAGGAGGATTGCATGTTCGAGGTCAGCCTCAGCAAGTAGTGAGACTCTCGTCAACCTAGTGAGACCCTGTTTCAAATAAAAATAAAATAGGGCTGGGGGGTGTAACTTGGAGGTAGAATGCCCCTGGGTTCAATCCCCAGTACCAAAAAAAAAAAAAAAATGAGGGTTGGGGGTATAGCTTGGAGGTAGAATGCTCCTGAGTTCAATCCCCAGTACCACAAAAATAAATAAGTAAATAAATAAATAAAATTTTTAAAAATATCTGGGGTTGTAGCTCAGAGGTAGAATACCCCTGGGCTCCATCCCCAGTATGGGGAGAAAAATCCTTTGACTTTATCTATTCCCTGAAAGAATCTTGGGATCTCTCAGGATCTGTGGAAGCACACTTTGAAAACTACTATATTACCCAATGGTTGACATACAGTAGGAATAACATAATTAGTGTGGACTGAATCAGAGAGGCCTGGGAGATAGAGTATGGGAACATATACATCTCGTGGGGTGGGGGGTACTGGGGAATGAACCCAGGGGCATTCTATCTCTGAGCTGCACTCCTAGCCCTTTTTATTTTTTACTTTGAAATGGGGTCTCACTAGGTTGCTGAGTGTCTCACTGAGTTGCTGAGGCTGTCCTTGAACCTGTGATCTTCCTGTCTCAGCCTCCTAAGTCCTGGGATCACAGGGATGTATCACCACGCCCAGCTCATATCCATCCCTTTTAAACTCAGTTGAGATTTGAGGATTGTCCACCTCCATTCCCCATGTCAATATTGGCAAATGTGATAGTTTGCAACATGCCTTTCCACAGAACTAAGGACCCTCCTTTCCCGGCTTCAGCCATCCTCCCCACCCCCTCCCTAGGCAGGCAGAAGGAATGCAGGGGAGAGGTGGCTACAGCTTCACCTCCCCCGTGGAGAAGCCAAGTGCCAGACATTTCTGCAGTGCCATCCATCAAGTGCAGACAGGCCTCCCCCCTGACCTCCCCAGGCCTCTTCCTGGAGTCCATGCCAATGGGGTCTGGAGGTCGGGGCAGGCTACAGGGAGCTCAGAGGGCTGGCTGAGGTGCGGCTCCCTGATATACACGTGGTGGTTTGGGGGTGAAGAAAGGATTGTTCTCCCTCCTGTCCAGAGACTCTCGGGGATGTTCTGTGCTTACTACCCACCCTTTTTGGCCCCAGTCAGATTTGATTTATTGGGAGAGAGAGAGCCTGCGTGGTCAAGTCTTTCTCACCAACCAAGCAGAGGATGAAAAACACTAGGAAGGCGGAAGGAAAAATGGTTGTCCCGGCAACCACAGCATACTCCATTTCCTGTGGGCCCTGGTGGCCATGTTGACTCCCAGGTCTCCATTCCTCCTCCCAAGAGGAGAAGGAGACAACCCCAAAAGAGAGTCGCTGAGACAGAACTGCCGGGCCTGAGCAGCTAGAGCAGGGTGGGGCCGGGACGTGGAGAGGGACCTGGCTCTGGGGAAGGGAGACTGCGATGGGGTGGTGGGGCACAGGATGATTAAGGAGCTCCAGCCAGACAATTGTAGGAAATCGCCTGTCAGATCCTTCCGGGGCAGCCTGGCTCCACCGCGGGCACTGGGCCGGGAGGGGACCGGGAGGTGGGCCCGAGGAGAGGCTCAGGGAGTCCATGACTTCAGCAGCTCCAGAACTTTCACTGGAACCAGGAGCTTTCCTTCCGGAGGAAGGCCCCCGAAGCCAGGAAGAACTGGGAAAGCTATTACTAATTTAGGGGGGAGGGTGGCCATAACGCCCCTCCCTGCAAGCAGGGGAGACCTATTTGTGCCAGGAACCTCCACCCACGTGGGAGGGGCGGTCTGGCCTTAGAGTTTCCCCCGGGGCTGTCCTGCCTAGTAGGTTTGGGAGGGGTGGCGGTGGGGCAACAGGGTTTCCCTAGAGTGCGATAAGAAAAATAACGAGTAATAATTGGCATTCAACTGAGACTGCAACAGCGGACAAAGGCTTCCACATACATTATCTCATCAGCCCATGTGACACCCCTGGAAGAGGGCTGCAGAGAGGAGGCTGCTGAGCTAGGGGTAGGAGGATCCGTCCCAGCTGAGGTTCAGCTGTGGGTAGGAGGGACCTAGTGGAGACCATAGGGAACCCCAGCCCCGCCAGCCCCCGCACCAGGCCAGGACCTGGAAAAAAAAAAGAGCTGAGCATAGCAGATAAATATCCTACCCCCAGCCCCTTCTCTACAGAGCGCTCGGGTAGTTTATTTATCATAGCAGTACATTTAGTAATCCTTTTAAAAATGATTTATACCTTTCCAGACAGATCCGTGGATCGTAATTAGCAGCAGAGGTCAGTTTTGAAGCCCGGAAGTCGTTTTATTTTTTAATTAAATTACAGGAGCTATAAAAATATATTAAAAAATAAGTTAACTATTAAAAAAAATTTAACACTGTCCGGGGAGATTTTAATCTCATTGGGTTGGAACGCAAGGAAGATTCCAGGCGAGGTATTTACCACCAAGAAGAAGGGTCAGAATTCTGATAAATTTGGTGTTGCACAAGGCAGGAGCGAAGATGTCCTTTATTTATTTATTTTGTAGTACAGGGATTGAACCCAGGGTATTCCACCTCTAAGCTACACACCCAGCCCACTTTATTTATTTTTTTTGTTTTGAAACAGAGTCTCACTGGGTTGCTGAGGTTGTCCTCAAACCTGTGATCCTCCTGTCTCAGCCTCCCAAGTACTGGGATTACAGTCTACATTATAGCTGGGCATGGTGGCCACACCTGTAATACCAGCAACTCAGGAGGCTGAGGCCAGAGAATTGCAAGTTTGAGGTCTAGGCAACTTATCAAGACCCTGACTCAAAATGAAAAATTTTAAAAGAATGGGAAGTCGGGCATGGTGGCCCAAGTTTGTACTTCCAGTATTTGAGAGGCTGAGACAGGATGATCACAGGTTCGTGTCCAGCTTCAGCAATTTAGTGAGGCCCTTTGCAACTTAGTGAGACCCTGTTTCCAAATAAAATAGGGCTGGGGGCATAGCTCAGAGGTAGAATGCCCCTGGGTTCAATCCCCAGTACCCCCCCCCCACAAGAATGGGGAAAGAAGCCAGGCCTGTAATCCCAGTACTTGGGAGGCTGAGACAGGAGGATCACAGGTTTGAGACCAGCCTCAAAACCATAGCAAGACCCTGTTCCAAAACAAAAAATACAAAGGGCTGGGAATGCCACCCAGAGGTATAATGCCCTTGGGTTAAATCCCCAGTACCAAAATAATAATAATAATAATAATGATGATAAATTTATTTTTAAAAAATATCTGGCTTGCTTTTTTTTTTTCAGTAACAGGGATTGAACCAAGGGGCATTCTACCCCCGAGCTACACCTCCAGCCCCATTTTTTATTCTTTATTTTGAAACAGGGTCTCACCAAATTGTGGAGGGCCTCACGAAGTAGCTGAGGCTGGCCGCGAACCCAGATCCTCTGGTCTCAGCCTCCCAAGTAATGGGATTACAAGTATGTGCCACCACGCCCGGCTAAATAAATTTTAAAAGGGCTGAGGGTGTAGCTTGGGAGGTAGAATGCCCCTGGGTTCAATCCCCCAATACCAAAAAAAGAAAAAAAAAAGTATGGGAAAGGAGTTGACATTTAGCAAATAATGATGTTAAATATAGGAGTTCCTGATGTCCAGAGAACAGTTGGGAATAAAAAGCAGAACATAATAGGATAGGACCTCTTGTGAGAGGTACTAGAAAGATCTAAAACTCTTGCCATTAGGAGCAAAAGTAGAAGTTAAACCAGGTGTGGTGGTGCACGCCTATAATCCCAGTACTTGGGAGACTGAGACAGGAGTATCACAGGGTCGAAGACAGCCTCAAGCAACTTAGTGAGGCCCTCTGCAATTTAGAGACCCTGTTTCCAAATAAAAAATAAATAGAACCAGGTGTGGTGGCTCACGCTTGTAATCCCAGTACTTGGAAGCTGAGACAGGAGGATTGCAGGTTCAAGGCCAGCCTCAGCTACTTTGCAAGGCACTCCGCAACTTAGTGAGACCCTGTTTCAAAATGAACAGTAAAAAATAGGGCTGGGGATGTAGCTTGGAGATAGAATGCCCCTGGGTTCAATACCCGGTACCACAAAAATGAATAAATAAATAAATAAATAAATAAATATAAAATCGGTCTGGGCCTTTGGGTTCCATCCCTGGTACCACACACAAAAAAAGAAAAAAACAGAGGTTATATAGTCCAACTGCATACCCAGGGTTGAAATTCTTTTTAAAATAGCTATGATCTTCCATGTTCAAATGGAAAGCTTTCAAGGACTTGGAGCTAAGATCATGCTATTTTTAAACTGCTGTAGTAAGAAAATTCTTCCTGATATAAGAGGATGGAGATATTTCTTTTTTTTTTTTTTTTTTTGTAGTACTGGGAATTGAACCCAGAGGCATTCTACCTCCGAGCTATACCCCCAGCCCTATTTTTTTTTATACTGGGAATTTAACTCAGAGGCATTCTATCTCCAAGCTACACCCCCTAGACCGATTTTATTTCTTATTTGGAAACACGGTCTCACTAGGTTGCTGAGAGCCTCACCAAATTGCTGAGGCTGTCCTCAAACCTGCAATCCTACTGTCTCAGCCTCCCAAGTACTAGGATTACAAGCGTGCACCACCGCACCTGGCTACCCCCAGCCCTATTTATTTTTATTTTTTATCTTTTCTGTGGTACTGGGAATGGAACCCAGAGGCATTCTACCTCTGAGCTGTACCCCCAGTCCCATTTTATTCTTTATTTTGAAACAGCGTCTCACTAAGTTGCAGAGGGCCTCACTAAGTTGCTGATGCTGTGATCCTTCTGTCTCAGCCTCCCAAGTGATAGGATTACAAGCATGAACCATCATGCCTGGCTTTATTTTTATTTTGAAATAGGGTCTCACAGCCAGGCGTGGTGGTCCACGCTTGTAATTCCAGTACTTGGGAGGTTAGTGAGACCCTGTTTCAAAATAAAAAGGAAATAGGATTGGAGGTGTAACTCGGAGGTAGAATGCCTCTGGGTTCAATCCCCAGTGCCAAAAAAAAAAAAAAAAGAAAAGAAATAGGATCTTGCTAGGTTGACGAGAGTCTCACTACTTGCTGAGGCTGGCCTCGAACCTGAGATCCTCTTTTCTCAGCCTCCCAAGTACTGGGATTACAAGCCTGTGCCGCTACGCCCAGCTGAGATATTTCAATCATTAGAATTCCTTTTGAGGGAATCATTTTGCTGAAGGAAAAGGGAACTTGCCCTTTAAATTGCCATCTAAGGAAGATACAAAAAAAAATAGTCATCATTAACATTTTATGGACATCATGCCAATATGACTTAGAAATTGTTTGATGTTAGGTATAAACTCCCTTTACATTTATAGAAAAGCCAATCAGCCTTCCCACCTTTTGGGCTGGTCCTACTACTGGCCTTCTAACTATGCAGAAGTCAGCCAGGTGTGGTGGTTCGAGGACAGCCTCAGCAAGTACTGAGACTCTTATCAACCTAGCGAGACCCTGTTTCAAAATAAAAATAAAATCGGGCTGGGGGTGTAGCTCAGAGGTAGAATGCCCCTGGGTTCAATACCCCCAGTACCACCAAAAAAAAAAAAAAAAACTATGCAGAAGTCTACCCTCTTTTCCCACAATAGTGCCCGCCCCCACTGCTCCATATTGGACTTCTGCAATGCAACATCACTAATTCCTTTAGAGATTTCTCCAAGATCTAAGTCCAAACTCCACTGTTCTGGTGAGCCTGGTTTGCCCTGGTTTCTCAATGTCCCTTTGACCAACGGCGTCCCTCTCTGGAACAGAGTGCTGCAGGTGCAGTCTGAGGAGGGCGAGAGCAGACAATCCTCACCTACCTACGCCTGTCACACAACTGGCTATTATGGAACTGGTGGCTGCACAGACACCTCCCTCCCTTTTTCTCACATTGCTACTGTTAATCCAAGTTTCTTCCACCTTTTTCTCTGTTAATCTTAAAGCGATAAATACCTATTTTACTAAAGATTTCATAGAGGATATGAAGATGAGGCAGGTTATGTCACAGACAGCACAGCATTTCGTTCTTTTCTTTCTTTTTTTTTTTTTGCGGTACTAGGGATTGAACCCAGGGGCATTCTACCTCCGAGCTACACCCCCAACCCTATTTTATTATTTTTTGTTTTGAAACAGGGTCTCACCAAGTTGCAGAGGGCCTTGATAAGTTGCTAAGGCTGGCCGTGAACCTGCGATTTTCCTGTCTTAGCCTCCCAAGTACTGGGATTACAAGCCTGCGCCACCACGCCTGGCCCGAGCAGTATTTCCATGTAAAACTCTACTACACATACCTGGGCATGGTGGCTCATGAATATAGTCCCAGCTACTCAGGAGGCTGAAGCAGGCAGGTCCCTTGCACCCAGGAGTTTGAGACCAGCCTGAGCAACATAGTGTGACCCTCATCTCAAAAGCAAAAAACTTTACTAGACAGGTTTACTGTCTCCTTAAAGTCCCTCTCTATTTAGATAATGGAGGAGAAACCCCAGTGGAGTGACGGAGGTGGTCTAGGGGAGGAGTAGAGGGAGAATTAACGAAGGAAACATTTCCATGAACATTATGTACATATGTGAGAATATCAATACCAATCTCCATATCTTGTATGGGGAAGGGGGGAATGGGGAGGGAGCCAGGGGAACACTCACCAACCGCTGTGTGCATGTGTGTCACTATCGCTATGAACCACATTATGATGTGAGACTACAATGCATCAATAAAAAAAAAAAAGTTCCTGAGCTGGACCTGGTGGCGCACTCTTGTAATCCCAGTATTTGAGAGGCTGAGACGTAGGATTGCAGGTTTGCAGCCAGCCTCAGCTACTTAGTGAGGCCTTCTGCAACTTAGTGAGACCCTGTTTCAAAATCAAGAATAAAATATAGGGTTGGGGGTGTAACTTGGTGGTAGAATGTCCCTGGGTTCAATCCCCAGTACCATATACTCACACACACACTCACACGCAAAAGTCGCTTTCTAGCTGGTCCCTAGCCAGGATGGGGTCGGGGTTGTGGAGCCTGAAGCTTATACAGTTTGATGGGTCCTCTTAAAAAAAGAATACATCTGGGCATGGTGGCACACACCTATAATCTCAGTACTTGGGAGGCTGAGACAGGAGGATTACAGGTTTGAGGACAACCTCAACAACTTAGTGAGACCCTCAGCAATTTTTTTTTTTTTTTTTTGCGGCACCAGGGATTGAACCCAGGGGCATTCTACCTCCGAGCTATACCCCCGGCCCTATTTTTTATCCTTTATTTTGAAACCGGGTCTCACGAAGTTGCGGAGAGCCTCACTGGGATTACAAGGACCCTCAGCAATTTAGCAAGACAATTTTTAAAAATTAAAAAAAAAAAAAGCTGAGCATGGAGGCGCATGCTTGTAATCCCAGCACTTGAGAGGCTGAGACAGGAGGATCGCAGGTTCACGGCCAGCCTCAGCAACTTGTAAAGCCTTCCGCAACCCAGTGAGACCCTGTTTCAAAATAAAGAATAAAAAATAGGGCAGGGGGTATAGCTTAGAGGTAGAATGCTCCTGGGTTCGATCCACAGTACCACACACACACACACACACACACACACACAAATTAAAAATAAGCCAGGCGTGGTGGCGCGCACTTATAATCCCAGTACTTGGGAGACTGAGACTAGAGGATCACAGGTTCATGACCAGCCTCAGCTACTTAGGCCCTCTGCAATATAGTGAGACCCTGTTTCAACATGAGGAATAAAAAATAGGGGTGGGGGTGTAGCTCGGAGGTAGAATGTCCCTGGGTTCAATCCCCAGCACCACAAAAAAAATTTTTAAAAAATAAGCTGGGCGTGGTAGTGCATGCCTGTAATCCCAGTACTTGGGAGGCTGAGATAGGAGGATCGCAGGTTCAAGACCAGCCTCAGCAAATAAGCATGGCCCTCAGCAACTTGGTAAGACCTGTTTCAAAATAAAAATAAAACAGGGCTGGGATGTAGCTTGGAGGTAGAATGCCCCTGGGTTCGATACCCAGTACCAGAAAAAATAAACAAATAAATAAATATAAAAATAAAAAGGGCTAGGGCTTAACTCTGAAGTAGAACTTTTGGGTTCAATCCCCAGTACCAAAAAAAAGTGTTATTTTTTTTACAAAAGGAAAAAGAATACAGAGTTAGATATGAGATAAATATTTAATTAGAATGTGAAAAGAAGCCAGGCGTGGTCACACCTGTAATCCCAGTACTTCAGAGGCTGACAGGAGGATTGCAGGTTCGCGGCCAGCCTCAGCAAATTAGTGAGGCCCTCTGCAACTTAGTGAGACCCTGTTTCAAAATAAAAGAATAAAATAGGGCTGGGGTGTAGCTTAGAAGTATAATGTCCCTGAGTTCTATCCCCAGTACCACAAATAAAATAAAATAGAATGTGAAAAGAAATTACAAATTTCAAAAAGGTGACAAATATTCAAACATTTCAAAAGTTAGAAAAATAACATCTTTATTAATTAACTGCTTGATACATGTTTATAATAATTTCCTACTTTTCTGGTTGCATACTCTGTAATTTCATATGACAATCATTTTGTAATGTTGTGTGTGTGTGGGAGGGTACCAGAGATGGAACCCAAGGGCATTCTACCTCTAAGCTACACCCCCAGCCCTTTTTATTTATTTTTTAAACAGTGTCCTAATAAGTTGCTGAGGCTCTCACTAAATTGCTGAGGCTGGTCTTGAACCTGTGATCCTCTTGTCTCAGACTCCCAAGTACTGGGAATACAGTTGTGCGCCACCATGCCCGGCTCGCCCATAGCCCTTTTATTTACTTTTTTCTATTTTGAGACGAGGTCTTGCTAAATTGCTAAGGTTTTTGAACTTGCAATATTCCTGCCTCCGCCTCTTGAGTAGCTGGGATTACAGACAGGCACCACCATGCCCAGCTACTGACTGTATTTCTTCTTTTTTTTTTTTTTCTTGCGGTACCGGGGATTGAACCCAGGGGCGTTCTATCTCCGAGCTACACCCCCGGCCCTATTTTTTATACTTTATTTTGAAACTGGGTCTCACAAAGTTGCGGAGGGCCTCACTAAGTAGCTGAGGCTGGCCGCAAACCCGGATCCTCTGGTCTCAGCCTCCTAAGTACTAGGATTACAAGCGTGCGCCACCACGCCCGGCTACTGACTGTATTTCTAATAGAAGAGAACTTCTATTTTGGCTAGGTATCAATGATTGAAAGAATTTTCTAAGGACCATTTTCTAAGTGTGTTTTTAAAATTTTGTTTTTCCTCTACTAACCATGCTCAGCACATAGGATATGTTCATGTTGTGATACAGACTCTGACCTGTGCCTGTGATAAAACTGGATGGGTTGACTTAGTTGGTGGTAGAGTATTCCTGTAAATTATTCTTACATGGAAGTGTGAAATCTCAATCCTTCTCTCTCTCTTTCTTTCTCTCTCTCTCTCTCTCCGTGTGTGTGTGTGTGTGTGTGTGTGTGTGTGTGTGTGTGTATACACATCACAAAACTCAAATTAAATATATTAGTGTATTTTTCCATAATATAATGAAAT
Source organism: Glis glis (assembly GCA_004027185.1). Lineage (NCBI taxonomy): Eukaryota > Metazoa > Chordata > Mammalia > Rodentia > Gliridae > Glis > Glis glis. The sequence continues at coordinate 587 of PVJS01018447.1, read as the reverse complement.
ATCTGAACTGTGGTTAGACAGGCATGCTGGTAAACACTTGTAATCCCAGTACTTAGAAGGCTAAGACCAGAGGATTTCAGGTTTATGGCCAGCCTCAGCAATGTAGCAAGGCCCTCAGCAACTTAGTGAGACCCAGTTTCAAAATAAAGAATTAAAGGAGAACCAAGATGACGGGATAGTGAAAGGCAGTGTCTCGCCTGCACTCTGAGAGTCGGAACTCGGCTGGCGGGAAGACCGCTTCTTGACAAGAAAAGCAGAACAGCCAAAACGCAGCAAAACAATGAGAACCAAAGTGCAGCAGAATGCAAGTCAATGGAAAGAGTGGAGGGCGGTAGGGAGCTCAGAGCATTTCACCCGGTAAGCGGAGAGCGGAGATAAAGGCGCCATCTTGGCTGAGCCACGCCAGCACCATGGCTCCCGGAATCCTCCAGCAAAGAAACAGCTGATTCTTGAGAAACCAGCGATTATAGTCCACCATCGAAAGCAGTCGACATTGAGCTGGGCATGGTGGCACACGCTTATAATCCCAGTACTTGGGAGGCTGATACAGGAGGATCCAGGTTCACAGCCAGCCTCAGCTACTTAGT
>PVJS01018446.1:0-34866 GCA_004027185.1 Glis glis | reverse complement strand
TCCTTCCTTCCTTCCTTCCTTCCTTCCTTCCTTCCTTCCTTCCTTCCTTTTCTTATGCCTGTTGACAATGCAGGTTGCAGGTTTCTCTGGTGCCCAATCCAAGGATATATGAAAGACAAAAAGAAACCCCAGGAGCACACCATGCTGCCTTTCCTCAGGTGCTGAAGTCTCAGTCAATCCACATCCTTTCAGTCTTTCAGACACATTTCACCATAGTCTGTTGAATACTTTCCAGGGTATTTATATGCATTTAGAAGAGAGCATCAGGGGAAACATCTGTTTCAGAATCTGAAGTCTAACTGACCTTCCTTCTTTCCCTTCCTCCCTTTCCTCTCCTCTTTCTCTCCTTTCTTTCTTTTTCTGGCAGAGTCTTATGGTATGTTTTCATTTTTGAAGTTGAGTAATTAATTTCTTAGTTGCTTAATTAAGGCAAATATGATGGGGCTTTTTATTCTCAAAGAGCTGACAGCATAATTAAAAAAATCTTTGGGTGTACCTGGGTGTGGATCTCATTTAACTGATTTTATATGATACACTATCAGACATTGTAATATGCACTCTGATGTCTTAATAACTTAATAACTTTGAAAAGTATATTTGACTAAGTCTTTAATGATTTTTTAATTGATCTGATTTCTTTCTTAGGAGAATATAACTCTTAGGTTGTATTTTCAGTCTCTATTTCTCCACAGATATCATTGTTTCCCTTCATTATTGTTTGCTCATATTTCCTTTGTATTCAAGGAGGAACTCCAGTATTTGTTCTTTAAATTCCTGATATTTTCACATTGTTAATTCATTTTTGACTCCAGTGAATATTTGCCTTCTGCTCATGTTTTATTTATACTTTTCTTTCTTATCAATGTTCATTTTCTTTCTTTTATTTTTAAAAGTTGTTGTTTTTCAGTATTGTCTATTTTGCAGCTACTTCATAGAATAATTTTCTTTTTTCTTATTTTGAAATGTAAAGAAACAACTTTCTTTCATGTAATTATAAATTCTATGAAATATTCAGGGAAGAGGATACAGTGTGACGTTGGGAGGATATTCAAGTATTTGTAGATAGAAAAAATATTTTTTTTCAGCACTCACTAAGGGATACTAGATGGTTGGTGTTTTCACCCATCATATCTCTGTATAGCTTTCACTGGATGTGTCCAGTAGGGCCCACTCATCCTAGGTTACCTTTATTTTTACATCTTTAACTGGTTCCATTGCATGCATTGCCATAAACTCAGTTTCCTGCATTCTTCCTCTGGGTTTCCACTCACAGACAGTCCAAACACTAAGCATGAGAATCTCTCAATTTCCATGCAGTCCTGATGCACAAGCACATATGTTAGAAATGTGTCTCAAAGTCACAGCATCCAAACGTCAAGCACAAGATATATGTTATAGATGTATCTCAGAGTACTTATTTTCTTGTGATTAGTGCAAGGTTCTATAAACTATAGGAAGGTTTTTGTCTTTCTTGAGTAAGAAATGGAAAGCAATAGGGTCATTTTAAGATGAAAGGCTATCAGAACTGTATGTAGGAAAGTCACTTATAAGAATATCTGGTAAAACTTTAGAATCCTTGCAAAGGTTATTTGTGAACAGATTCAAAAAATTTTATTTGTGAACAGATTCAAAAAATGAAATTGGAAGGCCTTGAAATTAGAATGGAGAGGAAAAATGGGAAGAAGAGTTTGAAAGATGACTCAGATTTATGCATTTTGAATCTAGATTATTAACTGTACCTAACATTCATGTAAAAATACTGTAAGTTTTTTGAGGGAAATATGGACTTGGTTTTGGATGTGTTGAGTTTGAAGCACAGTTGAAACATCCAAGAGAATGCATTAAGTACACATCTGGATGAATGGAGAGAGGTCTGGGCTGGAGATAACAATTTGTGAGTCATCTGATTATAGGACTAATTGATACTCTGTTATGAGATTATCTCTGAAGACAGTATATTTAGAAAGAAGAGGACTTCACACTGCCTTCTGAAATTCTAATAAGTAAGATGGAAAGAGAAGGGTAATTGTATAAAAGAATAACCAGAGAGATCAAAGAAAATCTAGGAGAACATTTTATGTGGTAGCCAAGACATTAGAGGATTTCTGTCTTGTTCTGTTCAGGCTGCTATAAAAAAAATACCATAAACTGGGCAACATAAAAACAACAGAGGCATATTTCTTACAGTTCCAGAACCTGGGAAGCCAAAGATCAAGGTGCTGGTTGATTCGGTATATTGGTGAGGACCACTTTATGATCTGTGGATGGTGCCTTCTAGATATGTCCTCACATGGTGAAAGGTGCAAGGACGTCCTCTGGGGCCTCCTTTATAAGGACACCAATTGCGTTCATGAAATCTCTGCCTAATCTAATTTCAGCCTAAAGGCCTACCTCCTAATAATATCACATTGGTAATTAGGTTTCACCATAAGAATTTTGGAGGGACTCAGACATTCAGACCATGCCTGTTTTCAGAAGGAGGAAGTGATCAATAGTACTGATTCTTGCTAAGAAGTAAGAAGAGCACTGAAAAAAAATTCTGAATGAATTTAGAAGATAGTGGCAGAATTCTAAGATGGCCCTGCAATCATCATTACACTCTCTGATGTTTGAGTCCTGTAGAATCCCCTCTCCCTGGATATAGATAGGAACTGTGACTTTTTTTTCTAGCCAACAGAATATGACAACAGTCCCCAAATAATTTTGAATTAATGAAAGTTGAGAATATCTTGGGTACTTCTGACTTAATCAGGTAAAAGCACTTAAAAGAGGACTAGGTTCTCTCCCTGAGGGAAGGAGGAAGAGAGAAGGAAGGAGGGAGGGAGGAGGGAGAGAGGGAGGGAGGGAGGGAGGGAGAGAGGGGGAGAGAGAGAGAGAGAGACAGAGAGAGAGCAGCCATATTTAGAATGTCCATGCAACAAGGAATTGCAGAAGTCTCTAGAACCTAGAGGTAATCCCAGCTGGCAGCTAGCAAAAAGAAGGAACAATTACTCATACAATCACAAAGAAACAAATTGTGCCAACAGCTTGCATGTATTCATAAATGAATTCTTCCCCAATTGAGCTTCTGATGAGACTCCAACCCAGTAAGACCCTAAAGCAGAGAATCTGTGCCTGGACTCCTGACCCACAGGAATTGTGAAATAATAAATGGTGTTGTTTTGAGCCACTAAGCTTATGGTGGTTTGTTACACAGTAATAGAAAACAATTACAGCAACATAAAGAGATTATTGGTGATCTGAATGAAAGCTGTTTTAGCAGAGTGATTGAGTGGGAGCCAGATTGGACCTGTCTGAAGGAGTGAGTGGGAAGTAAGTAAATGGAGCATGTATAGATGGCTCTTTTGGGAGATTTGCCTGGGAACAGAACGATAATGTAGGGCTTCAGCTGAATGGGACTGTGGTTTTGAGGACAAAAATTTTTATTTTGTTTTTTTTTTTAATAGGAAATAACTTGAGCATGCTTAAAGGTCTGTTTTGTACAAGAATCAATTTATTTTTACTGGAAGCTCACTTGGCTATACCAGATGCAGCATAGCTAGATAAAATTAACAGTAAGTAATCAGCTAAGAGCTATGTCTGGTGACCTAATGTTGACCTTAACATTGAAAATATTATAAAGAATATAAAAGGTTATAAAACAAAGTAGTATGAACTATGCTATTCAGCAAAACCTTCCTACATGAAATATCTGTTAATGAGAGAGAATTCTCCTTCCCTCTGGAGGACCCTATACTCTGAAAAAAGTTCCACTATTCCTTTCAATTCCTAGTAAAGGCCCATCCTTTACCATTTGACTTCCTGTGATGATTTTCCAAGGCAGCAGTTTTCCATGGGAGTTGAAGAAGAAGTATTGGGCTAGATCTTATATTAAATTTGTAGAATCACAAGGAAAGAACTACGTCATGTGTTTGACAAATTACCACCTAACATGAATTACAATCTAACACTGCAGCAAGAAGGCCAGCTTTGTGGCATTTGTTCACAACGTGTACCTTGTCACATTTTTTTTCTATAAATAGGGGTGACAATTTTTTTGTGGGTTTATAGTTCTGCTATCAAAAACATGCCTTATGATCCTCACATAAAAGATTAGTTTGATATAAGATACCAATGATAAGCAAAGAAGGACAGAGAAAGAGAAAGAGAAAGAGATAGGAGACAAAGGAAAACTTGTTATGTCCCAGGTTCTGTACCAACTACTTAACATAAATATTATACTATTTTTTGATAAATAAAGCAAGTCTTAGATCTAAAAAAACGATATCTAAGGTCCTAAAGCTGGTCACATTAAGTGTCACATTAGAGAATAAATCCTTTTGTTTGTCTCTAAACATAACAGTTTTAACTACCGTGATACACTGCTTCTATTATAAAAAAAGGATGGTGTTGTTTTTTCTCAGTAATTAATACTGCTTTCTAAGAGGACAAGAAGTACTGCTCATTATAATAACAAGGGATAATTAAGACCTCTCTGGATGAAAATAAAATTGCATAGATTTTTCATTTCAGTTGAGGATTTATAACATAAGCAACAGTTATATTACTTACCTTTTTTTGTTACATATTGGGTGCCTCAATGTATGTACCTTACATTAGACAACAATAAGCCTTGACTATGAAATATGTCTATCATCATAGCCTTTTGTATATATGATAATTTTATATCATCTGAGGCCAATCACTTGATTTAGCTATTGGTTTTCAAACTTGAATTTACATCATAATTTCACATAGGGCTTCTTAAAGCACAGATTACTTGGCCCTACTCTTAATTGTTTTTTACTCAGTAGGATGGGTTGCAGCCTTAAAATTAGCATTTTTAATAAGTTCCCAGGTGATGTGGCTGCTGCTTGTCTGAATACCACAATTTGAGAGCCACTGCTTCAGAGCAGGGTTCAAAAATCATTTCCAGGTAATAAGTGTTTTTAGGTGTGGCAATGAGGTTTGGGTCACAATTATTCAGGTCTTTCTTTAAAGTAGCTCTATGCAATACCTAAATAAATAGGTGACGGTTCTGTTTCAGTAAAACTGTATTTATAGAAAGAGATGGTACCTTGGATTTCATCAATAAACCATAGTTGGCCAACCATTGTCCTACAAAACCCACTACAAGAACCCTGAAAAATCACTTTGTTTATATAAAATAGCAACTCTATGAGAATCACCTACAGATGAATCCACAAAACTCCCTTCTAATTCTGTAAACAAAATCTATAGAACTATACCAGAGACTAAGCTGATGGTGTTAAATCAGCAAAGAGGAGGCTCTCTGAAGTTTTCCCATGAACCCAATAAAAGAAAGTGATACTTTCATGCAAGAATCTTTGTATTATAAATGCCTTGAATTCCACCTTCGCTTTCAAATTTTGGTTTTAACTGAATATTGTTTGTAGTTTTACAAGATATAACTCTACCGATTAAAAGATTAACACTACATTGAATGACATAGATATCAGCTTAATAAGTTTATCTACTGACTGAAAATAACAGAAAACAAAACAAAAAACACTCGCCAAGAGGATGCCCAGTTTTAAGGCATTTGGTCTTTACCCAGAGCAGTGTACTTTGAAGTAATTTAAAACACCCATATAATCCTAAAAGTCTACACACTATATTAACATTATCCTTAAGAAATGCAAGTTCCTGTAAAAGGGCAAAATTCAGATAAATTTATGTCATAACAGAATGTGATTTAGTTATCTGAAAATAATTATATGCGAATTCCACAAGGAAAGCTAGTGTTATGGGTCATCTTACAAACTTAAAATGTGAATACTAACTCAAAAGTCTCCAACAGTCTAATATATGCTACAGGCTATAAATATTCAAAGAAAATCTCTACATATTCTAGTATGTCATAATTTAAGGATTGACTAAAATGACTTCATAGGGTCATTTTTATGACTTCCATCTTTCAAAACTTTTTCCTAAATTCAATTAAATTGAATGCTTCAGGGTGACAAACAGTTTAATATTTATCCTTGAGTATTTATTCTTTAGTAATGCAATAATTTTTAAAGAGATTTTCATTTAAATAACATGTTTCAAGAGAACTGTGGTCAAATAGAAACTGGACAATGTTGATTTCCAAAAGTTTCTTTACTTTAGAATTTCTAAGAACAATTAATATGCATGATGTCCATATCCAAGAAAGATTTGATAGATTGCAGCCTTTTCCATTCTCATTTGAACATGGAACCCAAATGTCAGTGGAGCATCTTAAAGTACCAGAGGAACACGTAGAAAAACAAGGATCTTGGAGCTTGAATTCAGGTAAGATATGGTCATTTGTTTGAACAATTAACTCAATTCAACAACTATTTATTGAATACCTCTCTTATTGGTCTAAATATTTAAAAGCAAACCCTTTAATTTCTCTGTGCTACTCACCAAAATCTATCTAGAACACAGTTAATCCTAGTAAACATACTTACACTCCTCCTCAGGCCTCTTCCGAAGTGCTGCACGAACCTCTTTACAAGGACTTCTCTGATATTGTGGGGGATTTCTTCCCCTTATTAGATTCTCCATCCTGTAAGAGAGAATCCAAAGGGTATTTTAATGCCAAAATGTTGATAATTTAAATCTTGGCAATTTATTTTTTTATTTTTTATTATTTTTGCGGACCGGGGATTGAACCCAGGGCCATTCTACCTCCGCGCTACACCCTCGGCCCCATTTTTTATCCTTTATTTTGAAACCGGGTCTCACGAAGTTGCGGAGGGCCTCACTAAGTAGAGAGAGAGAGAGAGAGAGAGAGAGAGAGACAGAGACAGAGACAGAGAGACAGGGAGAGAGAGCGCTGAGGCTGGCCGTGAACCTGGATCCTCCGGTCTCCGCCTCCCAAAGTACTGGGATTACAAGCGTGTGCCATCACGCCCGGCAAATCTTGTCAATTTAAATGGTCTTAGTAAAGAGCCCAAACTCCAAGCACTTACAGAAGCTTGGTAATCAACACCATTAAGAGTATCTGGCATCAAGCCGGGCGTGGTGGCGCACGCTTGTAATCCCAGTACTTTGGGAGGCAGAGACCGGAGGATCTGGGTTCGCGGCCAGCCTCAGCTCTCTCTCTCTCTCTCTCTTGCTCTCTCTCACTGTCTCTCTCTCTCTCTCTCTACTTAGTGAGGCCCTCCGCAACTTCGTGAGACCCAGTTTCAAAATAAAGGATAAAAAAAATAGGGCCGGGGGTGTAGCTCGGAGGTAAAATGCCCCTGGGTTCAATCCCTGGTACCACACACACAAAAAAAAAGAGTATCTGGCATCAAATTAAAAAGCTGCTGTGCAGCAAAGGAAACCATCAAGAGTCTGAAGGGAGAGCCTACAGAACAGGTGGAGATCTTTGCCGGCTACTCCTCTGATAGAGGACCAATATCTGGAATATAAAAAGAACTTAAAAAAATAACACTAAAATAAATGCAATAAAAATGGGCAATAGAACTGCATAGACACTTCTCAAAAGAAGAAATACTAATAGACTATTAGTATGAGAAAAGTGTTTCATATCATTAGCAACCAGGGAAATGCAAATACAAACAACACTGAGATTCTATCTCTAGTAAGAATGGCAATCATCAAGAATACAAACAATAACAAACGCTGGCAAGGATGTGGGGAAATAGGAACTTTTATACACTGTTGGTGAAGTTACAAATTAGTACAACCATTATGGAGATCAGTATGGAATTTTCTCAAAAGACTAAGAATGAGGCCACCATGTGACCCAACTATACCACTCCTTGGAATTTTTCCCAAAGGCGTAAAGTCAGAATACTATGGTGACACATGCATATCCTACTGTTATCAGATAATTTAGAAGATATTTCAAATTTTTATAGTGACCTCTGACCTTAGAAAGAACAATGGAAATATTTATAATGTATTACCTTTTACCATTTATTTCACTTAATCCTTTGAACAGAGTTCTGAAAGAACATTTTAAAGACTTTGAGGAAACTAAGACTCAGAAATGCTCAGTGACTTGCTCATGGCCACACAGAATATAATAAGTTCAACGAAGACATAATCAATCTTCTCTGACTTTTTTTTTTTTTTTTGCGGTACCGAGGATTGAACGCAGGGGCGTTCTACCTCCGCGCTACGCCCCCGGCCCTATTTTTTATACTTTATTTTTGAAACCGGGTCTCACGAAGTTGTGGAGGGCCTCACTAAGTAGAGAGAGAGAGAGAGAGAGAAACAGGGAGAGAGCGAGAGAGCTGAGGCTGGCCGCGAACCTGGATCCTCCGGTCTCTGCCTCCCAAAGTCATGCGATTACAAGCGTGCGCCACCACGCCCGGCCTTGTCTGACTTTTGATTATTTTCTAAATGCTTCTTAATGCATTATTTCCACGAATCCATGATTACATAATTCCCCTAGGAGACTGAATACCTGAGATTTTACTATATAATGTATATTAATAATATATATTATATACTTATTAAATATATTAATATATACTATATATTATATACTTATATAATATATAATATATCTATTATATTATATACTGTAATATATATTATATAGTTAAAATATAATATATAATATATATTATGTAATAAGTATATAATAACATATTATATATTTATTAAATGTATAGTATATAATAACATATATGTATATAATAACATACAGTATAGCCTAGCATGGTAGTGCATATCTGTAATCCCAGTACTTGGGAGGCTGAGACAGGAAGATCACAGGATTGAGACCAGCCTCAACAACTTAGTGATACTCTCAGCAACCTAGCAAAACCCTGTTTCAAAATTAAAAATTAAAAAAGCTGGGGGTGTAGCTCAGAGGTAGAGATTCCCTGGCTTCAATCCCCAGTACCACCAAGAAAAATAGTTCTTTTTATTTTTGCAGTACCGGGGATTGAACCCAGGGGTGTTTTACCTCCGAGCTACACCCTCAGCCCTATTTTTTATCCTTTATTTTGAAACCGGGTCTCATGAAGTTGCGGAGGACCTCACTAAGTAGAGAGAGAGAGAGAGAGCTGAGGCTGGCCGTGAACCCGGATCCTCCAGTCTCCGCCTCCCAAGTACTGGGATTTCAAGCGTGCGCCACCACGCCTGGCACATAAAAATAGTTCTATAGAAATACATACATATTTGCAGGTATGCTAATCTGCTGATCACCTGTTGAGTTTTGATCATTTTGCTCTTGTCACTGTAATGTTTGCTTCCATCAGTGACATTTTCAGCTTTCAAGAACTGCTGAAAAGATAACTGGGGCCAAAGAAATTCCCTACGAATTATATACATTATGTACTAACATGCAAAAAAGTCCTGTTTTCTTTGGAAAGCCAAATATGTTGTGCTCACTAGAAAACACACTTAGAATCAAGTTAAAAGTTTTGCAGAGCAATGCTCATATCCAAAGTCTTAGAGAACTGTGAGGCTTCCATCTTCTTTAGATTACACTTCTAGCGACTTGAATTCTTTCCACCAGTGTCATCGATAATCTACAGTTTGCAATAAATGGTCAAACAAAATGACCATAAATGAAATTCAGGGGCACAGCCAGGACACTGAACAGGAGCTGCTCTAGCTGCTTTGCACTTGGCAAGCCACCAGCGGGACTGTTAACACTTCCAGCAAGGAGAGATTAAGTGCGATGACCACAGGCAAGACAGAGGCTCTAACAATTCATTACGGAGCTCTGAAAAGTGCCGCCTACATGTTCAACCACTGAGAAGAAATAAAAGAAGCCAGATTAATACCAACCAGCATGAACTAGCAATCAGAGGTTTTGAGCAAAAGGTGCTCACAATCCTCCAGATGGTGTCTCCCAATTTAGCTTAAGACTTAAAATTACCTGAGAAACTTTAAACAAATCCAGTTTCCCCATTTTCAGTGCTTAAGATTTTTGTTTAATAGCTGAGGTCAAGTCCTCATTGATGTATTTTTTAACATTAATTGGGTCCTCCTTAAGTAGCTGGCCTGACACTTGTCCTGATAACTGACATTCAGGAACTCCTACAAATAGAAAATACATGCTTTGAAATGTAGGGGAGGCAAGTTCAATGCATTCACTCAGGTGATAATGTCATCTTCTGATACACAGGCGGGTTGAGGGCCTGGGGAGGAGTCTGCAGTTAGGACAGGTATTATGAAAAATGAAAGGAATAGCCAAAAATATATAATTCAAGCCTTGCCAAGTTGCCTGGTGGTCAACCAGACACTCCTGGAGTCTGCTCATTTACAAGACTGATAAGCCCAACAGTGAAATGATTAGCAGACTCAGCCAGATCAGAGAACAAGTTTGGACTGATCTAGAATCATGGACCAGAATAGGGATATGGCTAGTGAATGAAAATCTGTTTGAAAGGGATTTATACTAGATGGAGGAGGTAGAAAAACAATGACTAATTCAATGGAAGGCAAGGGAGTTGGGGTAAGAGAAGAAAACTGTCAGGCATATTCTAAGATGCCTATTGGTATCAGTTCTATGTTAGGCTCTTCCTGTGTACATTTTCTATGCCATCCTTATTTTATCCATGGTTAACCTGGGTCTCAGAAATGGTAAGTTATTTTCTTAGGATCATATAGAAAGTAAGCAAAAATTAGGATTTAAATTCAGATCTGTCTGGCTCGAGAGCTGTGAACTACTATGTAGGATTTGCAACAGAACTTTCTGTGATGATGAAGATCTTCAATATCTGCGCTGTTCTATATTGTGCTAGCTACATATGCTCACTGTGTACTTGAAATGTGACTCGTGTGACTGAGAAACTGAACTTGTGATTTTTATAATTTTATTCAATCTTAATTTATATGAACTTAAATTTCAATAACTACTTGTGACTACTGCATTAAATAGCACAGCATGTCTAGAAGCCCCTACTTAGCTTATTACTGATGAAAATACATATGACTTGCTTATGTAGGTCTGAACATTCAATGGGAATAACTCATGAAAAACTAAAATGAATGAAAAAGAGGCATTAAAAACAAGAGTAGTGTCTAAACATGCATATATATATATATATATATATACACATATATGAAAATGAAGAATAGGACTGCTATATTATTTTGGAAATAATAAAGAGTAGTCTGTTCTGTACTGCCCAGGGAAGGAGAAGAATGTACAAACAGCATGCTGTGACTATCCATCCTCACAAAATACTAAAACCAAGTCACCTCCCCAGAGTTCCAGATTTCCTTATTTGTCTTTGAGTTCAAGAAAAAGGAGGAAAGAGTTGAAGCAGCAACAAAAAGTGTCTTGCTTTATTACTGAGCTGCTGGGGTTTTTTTAAGGAAAGTTGAGCCTGAAGCACAGTGAACCATACCTCAGACCAGACATGTACTGAAAGTGTGCACATTAACAGTACAATAGTCATTGAGAACAGTCTCAAGTGCTCGTACGGATCCAATTTGGACTGCAGATGACAGTGCAAAAGCAATCAATACTCAATTATCTCAGCTAACGATGTTCAGTTGGTCCCTAATAATGACAAACCGAAGTTAAACAGCAAGATGATTGCGAAAAGAATATTTTAACCACACTAAACTGCTTAGAGAGTGAAATGCTTATAGATGAAATGCTGTCAGAGTTAGAAATGAACCAGAATGTCTGATATGTAAGACAGCGTGATTTACCAACAGAACAAGGATCAGCATTAGTTTCAGGGAGGAGAAACTTTTTTGTACAATGCCATGTCACACATTTTGGGAAATAGCAAGCACAATAGTACATTTTCCCACTTTTTTTTCCAAAGAAATAGAATTCAAAATAGATAGGAATCATTATGAACTTCTTGAAGATCTAGATTCTACCATTTGTAAATAAATCAGAACTGGAATGTGATTGGTATATAATTTCATCTGCTGGCACTGCAGTAAACTTATTCTGTGAAAAAAAGTCTATGAAATTAATGACGAGAATGTATATAGCAATGGGGAAAAAAAGCCAAACTCCTCATAAATGCAGGAAGTACACTATTTACAAGATATAGTCTTAAATTGATTTTCTTCCTTCCTATTAAAAAAAAGTTTTTTTTGGTGTTTACCCACACACAAAGTAATAGTGTACGTGAAGTCTGCTGTATTTATGAAGGTGCCATATTAATAAAGTGGGTCAGCAAGCTTCCCTTAGTGAAGATCCTTATAGAAATAATCGATTTATTTGCAAGATTTAGGAATATGTTCCTTGCCTGTCACAAAAGAGCAACCAATTAAACTCACTAAACTCAAATTATTCACAAAATAAATTCCTTAAAACTATATAAATTAATTGAATAAATAGAAATATTTGCCTACAAAAATGAATGACTTTTCACAAGGATGGCAAAAATGTAAAGAAGGCAAAAGAAGAAATTAATTACTACATCCAAAATATTCAGATATTTATTTTACTCCCAAGTGTAAGAACAGAACTGGCAATGTAGAAAAATACATATCAATTAAAAACAGTGAAAATTCTTTAAGAAGTCCTAGTCCTGAATCAACAAAGTTATGCAAAGATAAAATTGATATTAAAAAATTCACAAAATATACTTTGTTGCTTTAATAAGATTACCACTCAGATTATGATAATATTACAAAAGACTGTATATGAACTATTCAACATTTTTGAAATTTAATGATATATGAAAGCCATTTCCTTAAAAATTATATTTGGAATAAGATGAAACACACAAATACAATGCAATTACCTGTTCTAGAAATTAACACAATTTAATGAAGTTGTAAGCCAAGTTTGACTCCTTTTCTCCATTCTCTCTGCTGTTCTCTCACACTGTGACACTTAAGACAGGACATCTGTGTCAAAATTTGGGTCTCATGCTTTTCAGTGGTTGCTATTTATGAAATGAGAAGACTGACACCATCAGAACACAGAGACACCTCTCCTCTGAAGTCTTCTATGGTTTCATCCACCTCCCCAACCATCCTCTGAATCTCTATCCTATTAGAGTCCTATGCACACATCTTACCCCAGACTTGGTATTATAGTTAGATAAAAATTATCCCCTAAAGAGCTCGTTTATTAACATTCAGGGTTGATATAGTTAAGTCATGAGAGTTGTAATCTCAATAGTGGATAAATCCATTGTAATGGACTTATCTGAATGATGGCTGAGCTGGTAGGGTGAGGCTGGAGAAGGTGGGTCTCGTAGGCTGTGGCTTTGGGGATTATATACGGTTTCTCTTTCCTTGTTCTCTTTTGCTTCCAGTTGCCATGATGTGAGGAGCACAGCCCATCTGCGTTCCCTCTCTCTGCTTCCTGCTGCCATGCCCTGAGATCCACGGTACCCGGCCTCACATGGCCTGAACCTGAAAACTATGAGCAAATAAATCTTCCTTCCTCTAAGTTATGTGGTCAAGTCTTTTAGATTATAGCTTTGAAAATGCTGACTAATACGCTTGGACAGATTTGTGTTATTGTCTAAGATCTACATAGTCCATTGAACAATAAAGAAAGTCCTTATTTATTTTAAGTGATCGAGTAAATGAACAAAGGAATAGTATTAGAAATATATACATGTGCTATACAGTACTGTGTCTATGGTTATAAAGCATCCTCACATATTTATTTTCATAAAGACCCTGTGGGCTTAGTCTTTCACAGATGAAGAAATTAAGAGCAGCAGCAAAGTCAGACTTGAGTTCAGACTCTCTGGTCCATGTTGATCTTCCTATTTGAGCATAGCTGCCTAAATGAAGGAACGGCTCTGCCCATTTCCATGCTATTCCACTTCTCCTGGAGCCTTCTTATGTCTCTGAGAAGGGTCTGCTATTATATATGTTAGCTATTTAGACATAAGAAAAATGTGTATAGAAGGAATGCAATGATTTTGCAAGAAAGCATGTATTTCTTGCTCAAGGGAAATGGGCAGAGTTGGCAAATAAGAATAAATGTCATTCTTTTCCATATGTGCAGAAATATCTAAATATATACCATACTATAGAATATAATGACATCATGGTCATTATAAGTCACAGATGTAGACTCAGTGTTTCCCTGGAGTTCTGCCTTCGACCTGCTCTCCTATGTCTTATCCATGAAGAATCTCTGAGCTGTCATATGGCTCACAAGCCAGTGATTCTCAGTCATGGTACTGAGAGCTTTTTGAGTATTGGCAAAATGTTCTGATAAATTCTCTAGAATTGTTACATATGGTACTGACCACTCAGAGCAAAAGATAGATATCTTTTTCTTTTCTTTTCTTTTTGGTATTGGGGATTGAACCCAGGGGCATTCTACCTCCAAGATCACCCACAGCCCCTTTTTTAAATTTTTTTTTAAATTTTGAAATAGGATCTTGCTAGGTTGCTGAAAGTCTTGCTAGGTTGCTGAGGCTGTCCTCCAACCTGCAATCTTCCTGTCTCAACCTCCCAAGTACTGGGATTACAAGTATGAGCCACCATAATCCCCCTAATATTTTTAAATAAATGAATTATTATGGTTAATCAAGTGAATACTCCCTGGTGGCTGTGATTCATTGATGAGAAAAAGAAAATATCAGCATCACAGTCAGATTTCTAATTTCTAGAACTTTTTAAAGCATAAAATTCTTTTAACTCTTAGTATTTTATACTAAGATGAGAAAAGGAAATTTTTACTAGGGAAAGAAGAATTAAGATGACTCATTCATTTAGGAAGTTGGGTTTCTGGGAAAAAACAATTTAGTTCCTATTTGAAACTGAGTATCCTAAAAGTCTGAACTACTCAGACGGACATCAGATCATTGAGTGCTAGTTCCAGGAACATTTAAAAAGTCTTTTTGTTTTTTTCTAAAAATCTGTGGGGTCACTAGGAAATAATGGTTTCACCAGGTGCACAGCGACTTTATCTTTGAAATCTGCTCCCAGCTTTTCGTTCTCAGTGGCTTTCCCTAACATGGACAGAGGAGGTTGCTGTTCCTTCTTTCCTTTGGTTGCCTTCCTTTGGCTTCATGGGAGGGAATGTAAATATGCTGTCCATTAAAGGAATGCCACAATGCTCCTGGACAGCCTCTCTGCTGCCATTCCTCTCTTTAATGTCAGAGGGTCCTTTTGAATTATAAGTCCTATTGTGTCACTGAGCTGCTCCCAACACTCTGAGAACTTCCATTTCAGTCAGAGAAGAAGCCAGAGTCCTCGCCATGGTCTACTAGGCACTGCATGTCGGCCTGCCTGCAACCTTTCCTCATGTCCTTTTCGTCCCCTCTTCTATATGTTCTCGGATTGTGTGTGTTCAATTGACTGAACTTGAACAAATACTATATACTCCTGCCTCAGGCACTTTTTCTAGCAGTGTCCTCTCTCTGGAACCCTTCGCCTTGACGGAGTCTTGTTTGAGCATTTCTCTTTCACTGCTGCCTTTCTTGACAACCACAGTTAATCCTGCACTACCACTGCTCTCCCAAGATCCGGCTCCTGGACCAACACTCCTGAGCTCCCTTACTGGGCCCTATTTTTTCCTTTGACCTAGAGCTTCTCAACTTCTAACACCATCTTTTTTCTTTTTGCAGAATTCATTATTTATTGACTGTAAAAAATCTCTATGTGCTTTGAAAAGAATACATCTTCGTACAAATATTGCTGATTTTCCCATTAACCAGAGAGAGAAATGTGGACACTCTCCAGCATGGTGGTGAATTGTCTAGTTTTCCTATGGTTCTTTCGTTTTTTATGTAATTTGAGGCTTTATTATTGAATATATAGAAGTTATAATGACTTCATGAATTAAACTTATTATTATTATGCAGTGATCATAACATCTAATAATACTCTTTGCCTTAAAATCTGTTTATCTGATATGGTTGCAATATCACTAGAACAGTAATTGCCTAGAATATCATTTTTCATACTTTGGTATTAAGTGTTTCAGTGGTTCTCATATTTAAATTATGCCTTTTTGAAAGAAGTACTACTGTATATTTTAAATCCAACATTTAGAAAAATCAGCTTTAAGTAGACTATATTTGCATTTGCCTGACTTATTGATAATAACTTGGATTTATGTTTGACTATTTTATTTTGTGTTTTCTATTTACACAGATAATTTTATTTTTACTTTTCATCTATTCTTTTGAAATGAGAAATTTTTCTTCCGTATTCCATTTTTATGTCTTATACTTCAGAAATTATGATTTCTATGTCTTGGTATATCCATATATTTAATATTTGCTTACTATTCTTTATTTTCCTTTCTATTTTATTACTTTCCTTAATTTTGAAAACCAGACTTTAAATTTTTTTTAAAGCAAGTGAAGATATTTTTAAACCATCTCAGTTGCGGTTCATCTGAGAATGTCTACATTTTATACCTCTTCTTAAAAGATGCCTTTACGAGATGGAGAATTAAATGTGGACAGTTATATCCTATAGCTCATTGAAGGTGCTGTTCCCAGTATTTATGGCTCCTTTGCTATAGCTAAAATTACAGCTCTCTCCAGGTTCTGTAACCTCTCTCTTCTTCCATGCTCCCTTACACATGCAGGTGAAGTGTTTCCTGCTCTTGTTAATCTCAGGATGTGTCCTCATACTTTGTTGGTTTCTTTAATTCTGTCTATCCCGTTTTTACAAACCTATCTGGCTATGTTTATAGACTCCTGTCTTCTCACCTTTCCATCCATATTGCTTGAAACACATACATTTTAGAAGATTCTAGTATTTGAAGATTTTGTGATATAATTCTTCTGAGTCTTGATTCTGCTGACTGACTTACGGTCCCATGCTTCTTATGATTTCTGGCTCCTCTGTATGTTTTGTGTTTTTATATAATTAACTTGTTTTTTGGGCACTTATCTTTAAAGATTCTTTAAAATACTTATTAAAGTATATTTTACTCTAAAGAATAGCTAATCTTTATTTCCTGACTATTGGGTCACTTCCAGTCACTAAAGTACCAGTTTAAGGTCCTGTGGGTTTAGTAGATGCTGTTAGGGTAAAACCTATCTTCAATTCTTACCCACCTGCTAGGGGTTTCTCCTGATTTAGGTTTTCACTACTTCCTTATTTTTAGACAGTGTGGCAACTCATTTAAATAAACAATTTGAATTTCACCCATATTTTTTCATGAGGAAGTATTTTCAGGCTATTTAATGCTTCATGCTGACAATAATAAAAGTCAATTCTTAAAAAACAAATTCAGTTGTCATGGTGATATATTTTGGAAGGGATCAAAACAAGCTGATAGAAATTATTTAAAATATAGCCATTGTATTCAAAATATGAGAAAATTGAGCCTTAGAACAGCTAAGTATGTAAGCTGCCTGGGATGACACAGATAGGAAACAGTAAAGGAAAGGAAGGATTCACATTTCATTGATTCCAAAAATCTCTATGGAATAAGACCTCGATTTGCTCTGGGGTTTTTGTATTATATCAGAATAATATTACTAAGGATGTATATCAGTAATTCAGGCTCAAGTAAGAGCCATTAAATGCCTGTACCATTAGCATAAAAGCAATGAGTTAAAAAATTGCTGCCATGAGGTACATTGAAATGAATCAATAAAAGAGTATATAGGTTTTAACAAATAGATTCCTGCCATTATCTATATTAAGAAATCAAAATAATTTATTTCACTTTGCAGAAATTTTCTATGAGCAAGAATGCAGATAAATTAAGTCTGTAACTCTGGTGAAGAGTCTGAAATAAAGTAACAACTTGAAAGATAACTTTGACAAAACTGGTTATTTCAGCATGACTATTCCTAGACAAAATTTTTAAATAGGAAGAAAACCTATCTGCATGATCCCCTCCAGTTTCCTCTTGTTAATTTTTCTTACTGACTACTTTACCTGCCTTTACCCTATCAACATTTTCTGCAGACCTAAGTGAGTCAACAAAATTTCCTGGTGAATTAATTCAATTATTATTCCTTGTAATACTTTTATGTATGATGATACATTAGTGAAAAATATATGTACGCTTGTGATGGATATACCTGGATATGTGTACACCTGGATAAAGGATGCTTGGGGTCTTTATAGTACTTTTCAAATGGGACAACATAAATGACCTTTTAAATCTTTTACCATATGTAATTGCATATAGTATTCTAAGGAAATCCTATATATAAGAAATATTTTAAAGCACTGTTAATTTTTACATAAATCATCTATTCATAAAATTGCACTATTAAGCTTCCAATAAATTGTCTTAAAAATTATAATGTTCTGGAATAGTCATTATACTTTAAACATTATGCTTTCAGTCTTCTTGAGAAATTATGAAGTAATCATATCTCAAGAATATTTATCAGTATTAGTAACACAGAAGTACTGATGAGAAATTAGGTCAGTGTGAATTTAGGTCAGTAGCCAGTAGCACGCATGAGTGCATGCATGCCCCTGTGCGCATGCGCGCACGCATGTATACATATACACACACACACACACACACACACACACACACACGGGAAGGATCAAATCTGAGGTTTATAATTGGCTGCAGATTTCCACATCATAATGAATCATTATGATTTTACTTCTAATTAAATACTTACACCTTGTCCCTTGCTTTCTTTTTCTTTCTCTTTCTTCTACTTTTTTAAAACTCTAGTATGGTAAAGGACGATGGCAGTATTATAGTCACTGTAATCGTTTATCTCTACTATCATTCAAATCAGAGGCCTTTATCAACATTTAACCAACTTTTAGGATCTAAAGTTTCTATACAATGGAAAAACCCTTTTGAAAGTCTATTTCTTTACACTGAGAAAAATGTTTGTACTACAAATTATGTTAAATAATTGAGGAGTCTTTTTAGGAAACTAAAGTCACAAGTGACTGATTTCACAATTTTTTAAAAAGAATATACTTTTTCATTTGTATATTTCATTTCTATAATTATATATCAAATGAACTAAATGATATTCCTTCACATATTCATGTCAACAACCTTTTTATGTTTTAATTGCAAAATCATTGACATGTTGAGAAGGGATACGCTCTTCTACACATAGGTCTTTAATTAGCACTCTTGGTATTTACTGCTTCTCTTTCCCTTTTTTGCTTTCTAGATCAGTGACTCCCAAAGTTTGAACTGTTCATTACAAAGGTTTTACTTGGGAAATGAAAATAATTAGCACATTACCAAGGTTTTCATTAATCTATCTTTTTGGCATTAAAATGTTCTTTCTCATAAAAAGGTGGTGATAATAAATGATAAATATGTCATTATTATTTTAATAATATCTTATCTCAATTTTAAAACATATCATTGTTCTATGAAATACCAATGTCTGGGGACCACTACATTACATAATCTTGGGGAGGAATAACTGTAAAAAATGGCATCCTTGATCAACTTGATTAATTGGAGATTGGATATACACTTCCCTGGGGAAACTATATAAAAAAATGTCAAGGAGTTTGCTTAGCACCATTTCTGGCATGTAGTAGTCATTCTGAAAATAGTGGCTGAGTGAACACTGAATGCATGAAAATCCAGTTGTAAATATATGTGGATATATTTGAACATGTGTGTCCCAGTCAGATGTTTTGCACAATGGATTGATTTCGAGAGCTATCTGCCTCGCGGCACCATAATGATAAGCACTGCAATATGTACGAAAGAATACTGATAACCAAATGAATGTCAATAACTAATACACATAGTGAATATTCTCAGCCAAAATCTATCTGAAAATGCAGGAGATAAACACAAAACATGATTTCTCTTTCTAAATCCAGCCAATTCCAGTAAAAATCTCAGAAGATTATGACAACAAATAAAACAATTTTTGCTTCTACGGTGTACTTTCCTTTACACAAAAATTTATTTTCTCATCCTTTTAGGAATATTATTTTACTAAGGAGTGCCTAAGAAAATCATCTATCAGTAGCTATTTTTCTAGCATTGAATGGGAAAGGTAAAACTCGTAAACCTTTGCCCTAGAACAGCATTTTTTTCTACACCGCCTTCATTCTTTAAACAGGCATTAGTAAATTATAAAGCTAGATAAGTAAATGCATTAAGACATTATATATCATTTTCAAGGTCTAATCTGGAATTATCTCTCACCACTAAAACTAAGATTTTATTAAACACTGTACTTGAATAAGTTGCTTCTACATTTGTTAAAATGATAAGGAGATACTTGATCAGAAAATCAGTATGTAATACTAAAATGTGAACAGACATGGAATTCCACATTACTACTTGTTTTGTGCATTTGGTGGAAGTCGAAGTCGAATGTCTAGTGATCAGGAAGTACAGAAGGAAACTGATCTAAATAGATTGCATTATGAGATGAACATTCCTTCTCCAAATTGATATGCTGGATCCTTAACCCCTAGAACTTCAGAACATGACTGTATTTTGAAGTAAGGATTTTAAATAGGTGATTAAATTCAGGTTATTAAGATGGGCCCTAATTCAATCTGATTGTGTTAAAAAGAGAAAATTTAGACACAGAGATACTGGGGGCAAGAACACACAGAGAAAAGACCATGTGAGGTCACAGGGAGAAGGGGTCATCTGCAAGCCAAGGAAGGAGGCCTCAGGAGAAACCAAATCTATCAGACCTCAATCTTGGACTTCCAGCCTTCAGAACTGTATGAAAGTATTTCTGCTGGGCGTGGTGGCACATGCTTGTAATCCCAGTAATTTGGGAGTCAGAAACCGGAGGATCCAGGTTTGCGGCCAGCCTCAGCTCTCTCTCTCTCTCTCTCTCTCTCTCTCTCTCCCCCCCCTCTCCCTGTCTCTCTCTCTCTACTTAGTGAGGCCCTCCGCAACTTCGTGAGACCCGGTTTCAAAATAAAGTATAAAAAATAGGGCCGGGGGTGTAGCGCGGAGGTAGAACGCCCCTGGGTTCAATCCCCGGTACCGAAAAAAAAAAAAAAAGAAAGTATTTCTGTCGCTTAAGCTATCCAGTCTGTGGGACTTTGTTATGGCAGCCACAGCGCAAACATAATACAGATTGTGTCTCTATTTGGCTTTTGTGTTAAAGGTTAATTGTTTTGCTAACTGAGGTTTTGTGGTCTGATTACAGCCAAGAGTAAGAACAGTTTTCTGAGCTTGTGTCTGTCACTTTGGATGGAGATGGGAGACAGACTGACTCTATATTGTGGGGGCAAGTGAAGATTTTTAAAAATAGACTCCTATTTTAATATAAAAGCTTAATCTCTTCTTAATCTCTTCCATAACTTTGGAAGTTTAGATTCATAGATTCATCTTAAAAGATTCTCTGCAGATAATGTTTTTTTTAAACTGTGACACTGATCATTCATAATTTTTTCTTGTGTCAAGAACAATGATTCTTTTCTGTTTTTTTTCTTTCTTGGTACTAGGGATTGAATCTGGGGTATTCTACCTCTGAGCTACATCCCCAGCATTTTTCATTTTTTTAAAAATTTTGAAATAGGGTCCTTGCTAAGTTGTTGAGACTGGCTTCAAACCTGTGATCCTCAGTCTTATCTTCCCAAGTACTGGGATTACAGGCATGGGCCATTATGCCTGGCAAAAACAATGATTCTTAACAGGGGTAAATCAGATAGCTGCAGTTGTGGTGGGATGGTGGTAAGTTTCTATGTCAGAATCATAACTGCCCTTTTAACTGGGAGTTATCTATCCTGGAAAGTAAATTGAGAAGTATTGATGTCAAATGCTACTATGATTTTAGCAGTGTCCATTGCAAATTACTAAACATATTCATGTTACTTATCTTGTAGTCGTTTATTGAGAAACCCAACTATCCAAATTACCACTGAGTCTATGCAAAGAAGCCAATAACAAAACAAAAACAAAACCTCTACATCTCATAATAGCAATCTTTGTTATGAGAATTATGAATTTATACATGTAAAATGCTCACAAGAGTAATTAGTGCTCAGTAAGCACTCATTAAATCGAGCTAATTTTACTGTAGTATAATATCAAGGTTTGTAATGATATTTCAAAATGAAGAAAAATTTAAATCATACTATATTTTATTAACAAAGGCAAAAAATGCACAAAAGTGTTTAGGAAAATGTCCATCAAATACTACCCAATAAAAAGGAGACTAAAGTTTAATAATCCAGCCTCAATTAGTCAGTTATTAACCAAAATGTATTCAGAATGTATGATTACATGAATTAAATATTTCATTAACTTTTCCCAGTAACCCTGCAAAAGTTAATGAGGTCAGCATTTCATAGAGGAGGAAGAACCTTCCTCCCAGTCACTCACAGTTACAAAGTGATGCAAACTGAATTTGAATCCAGGCCATCTGGCTCCAGAACCCAGACTGTTAACCAATTGAATTGTAAAACATTGCTTTAAAAACTAAAATTTATTGTGCTCATATAATACCTACATGTTATCTTGTTTAGTCCTAAAAACACATTATGTGGTAACATTTTTCCCCTTGAGAAAAATCTCATTTTCCAATTATGCTAGAAAAGTGAAAAGTTACAGTAAGACACATGTGGTTAACCCAGAGACCTCTCGTTATAAGGACACGGAGGAGGATCTTTCACTCAGAATATAGTGTGAATGAGGGTCTCTGCCACTGTGGATCCTGGCTACCATGAATGATCCTCAGCACTCATGAGACCACCATCAACTCCTTGCAAGCAGAAACTGAGCCCTGTTCACTCTGTAGCCCTGATGTAAATCAATGTGGATCAGACGAATTGATAGCTTGATTAAAAATAATTGATAGACCTAAATAGACATTTCTCAAAAGAAAACATACATGTGGCCAACAGATACATGAAAAAAATACTCAACATCACTAATCATCAGGAAAATGTGAATCAGAGCCATAATGCGATATCACCTCACCTCAGTAAGAATGGCTATTATCAAAAAGAATAAAAGTAACAAGTGCTGGTGAGGATGTGGGGAAGGGAACACTTGTACACTGTTGGTGGGGATGTAAATTAGTATAGCCATTATGAAAAACACTATGGAATCCCCCCCATTAAAAATAGACCTACCATATGATCCAGCAATTTTACTTCCAGGTATACAATCAAAAGGAATGAAATCAGTTCATCAGAGAGAAATCTGTACTTCAATGTTCATTGCAGCACTTATTGGCCCATTTGCCTCCTTCCTAAATGAAATAATCACTTATAACTTCTTTTATAAATAGGAAGTTCCCTGGAGGCCTGATGTTTTAGGTCTAGTGCAATACAATCCTAGTATCTTCAGTTTATAAATTGAAGGATGAAATTTCCTACATTTGTCAACCAATATACAAGTAAATATCAAAATGTTTTTATTCAAGAACCATAATGGTTTTGAAGAAAGTGCTTAGCTGCCTTCTGTCCTTTTCCCTCTTCTTTATTGAAAGTCTCATTTTTTTTTTCTAGGGAGTCATGTGCCTAAATGTGAAAATCTAGGAATGGCAATATGACCCAGTCCATGCTAAAATGCTGTAAGCAAAAAGCAAAGGGGTTTCTGGGAGACTCTTTAATGGGACAGGCTCTGTTGGCCTCTCTGTCTCTTCATTTTCCCTTGTTTCCACTTGTCACATAGCTATGAGGGTCGAGGTGGTAAATGCAACATGCAGGCAACACCAGGAGGACAAACACCAAAGGGCTGGGCAAAAAGCTAAAGGGAGCTGGGGTCTCTGGTCGCATCTCTGAGCGGCCTCACCAGCCTGATACTATCTGTAGTGGAGGTAAAATAAACAAATAAATAAATAATAAATAAATAAATAAATAAATAAATAAATACATGCTGGTTTGAGATAATTTGGGGGTGACTGATAACCCCGGCATCTGAATATAATCCACTACTTACACAAATTTCTTGGTAGTATATGTATTCGAGCATACATATAAGGTCTATGAATTCCTTTAACTCCATTAAATATTTACAAAGTAGTAATTTATCACAGAAATCAGATAAAATTCATAGCTTTCTCAAAGTGCCTAGCTGGCTCCAGAGATTAATTTGTTTACTGGCTAGATGAGACCAATTAGCTACAAGATATAGAATATTGCACCATCTTAGAAGAAGAAAATCTCAATCATGATGAATGGCAACGGGGTACCTAAACTGGAGCCAATCTATTTGAAATATTGGCTAGCATAACTAGTTTGAGTAATTTTGGTATTTCATCATCAAAATGCATTTTTAAAATTAATTTTATTTCTGAGAAGTGCAGCCAATTTGTTATTAAAACAATTTATCATTTATTAATGGTGAGCAAATGACAGGCAAGTTCCCACACTCACTATTAACTTGTCTCAACTTTTCTTTGACGTGTTTGCAGAAGGATAATATGTGTGACTTCACTTGTAGCCTACCAGGATTTATCATCTTTGCCTAAATGAACCCATGATAGTATGGTTTGGATCCAGAATATCCCCCCAAAACCTGGGTGTGGATAACATGGTCCCTAATACATTGATGCGCAGAAGTGGGACTTTTAGTCAATAATTGGATCATGAGGGCTCTGACCTCATCAGTGGATGACAGTCGAATGGACTACTGAGCCATGAGACCTAGCTGGAGGAAGTAGGTCACTGTGGGCATGTCCTGGAAGGGTTTGTCTCCTCCCCAGCTCCTCTCCCACTGTCTCTGCTTCCTTGCTGTCATGTGCTGAGCCACTTTCCTCTGCCACACCCTTCTTCCAAGATGTCCTGCCTTACCTCAGGCCCAGAGCAATGGAGTGATCAACCATGGACTGTATCCTCTGAAACCATGAGCCAAAGTAAATCTTTCCTCCTCTCAATTGTTCTCGTCAGGTATTTTGATCACAGTGATGAAAAGGTGAATAACACAATGCACACAAAAAAGTAAACTGAGCAAAAGTTCAGAAATAATTTTTTTAAAAATAATCTTTTTAAATTGAAAAAGTGAATTCGCTGTATTAAGAATGCTAACTTCAGTTCTTCACCTAGCATCATCAAATAAGTACATTGATATGGAGGCATCTTAAATTCCATGTTCACACAATCTGCATGATAATACTAGAAACTTCAATAAAGGCTATCATGACTTGTTATTATAACTCCAGTTTTGAAACAAAGTATCTACTAAGAATTTAAAAAGGGGAAAATTATATTGTTGCTTTACCTGTATTTTTTAAAAATAAAAGTTGATGACACCTGTATCTTAATTTTCATATGTTACCTTAAAATTTATTTTCAATATATATTGGATATTATATGCATAAAATGAAAAAGGAGATGCATTAAAAGAAAAAGTATATTATACCAGTGACGTGAATTTGAAATACTCACATTTTTGTTATTGTTTCTGAAGTTTCTTATACTTTTATATGTTGATATTGTGATCTTGTTTTCTTGTTTTTAATATAAATATAAGGACCTTACTATCATGTCTATACTTTTCCACTGTTCTCTTTTATTGTGATAAAAACACCATTGTGAGACCTGATCTCAAAAATTTAACTGTATAGGACAGTATTGTTGACTATATGTACATTGGTGTAAAACAGCTTTCTAGAACTTTTTCATCTTGCATAGCTAAAATGCTATATTTAATGGATAGAAACTCTCCATCTTCTGCTACCTGCAGGCCCTGGCAACCCCATTGCACTTCCTGTTCGTATGTGTTTGATTAATTTAGATAGCTTATATAAGTGAAATCATTTAGTATTTCTCCTTCTGTGACTACCTTCTGCCACTTAGCATAATATCCTCAAATTTCCTCCATGTCATCTCATATGACAAATCTCCTTTTTATGCTGAGTAATATTTCATTGTCTGTATATACCACATTTCTTTATCCATTTATCTGTCAATGGACATCTAAGATAGTTCCATCCCCTGGCTATTATGAATAATGCTGCAATAAACATGGTAGTATAAATATCTCTTTAAGATTCTGATTTCAATTCTTTTAGATAAATACCCAGAAGCGGGATTGTTGGATCATATGGTAGTTTTCTTGCTGGGTAGTTCATATGGTAGAATCATATGGTAGTTACAGTGCTGGGGATTGAACCCAGGGTCTCATACATGTTAGTCATACACTCTGTCACTGAGCTATACCCTTAGCTCCTGTATTTAATTTTTTGAGGAACATTCATACTATTTATAGTGGCTGCACTATTTTAAAATCTCACCAGTAACACACAAAGTTTCCAATTTCTCCATATCATGCCAATACTTGATATTTTCTGTTTTTCTCTTAATTGATTATGGCCATCCTAATACATATGAGGTGATACTTCTTTGTGGGTTTGATATGCACTCTGATGATTACTGATATAGATCTTCTTTTCATATATCCGTTGGTAATTTTTATGTCTTCTGGGGAGAAATGTTTATTTTCGAGTCTTTGCCAGGTAATTCATGTATATCCATTTCTTTAGGATCACTATCTGGAGATTCATGGTGGTACTTTCCTTGGACCATTTTTCTCTATTTGCACATGTGTCTCATTAGTTCATGTTGGGATCTATGCATTTGAACAGTCACATCTTCATCCTTTACAGACTGCTTCTTACATTGGCAGACCTTCACCAATCAACCCAGCCAGCGATTCTGGGGGCTTCTAACATCTAGGGGAGGGAATGTAATTTCTCTGGGCTTGACTGCAATTTCTCAATGAGAGTAACTTGCCAATTTCTTTTTCAGGGACTCAAAACCTCTTCCTCCTTACGGTGACTTTGTAGCACTATAAATTCTTTGGTTCTACAATGGTAAACTTCTCTGCTTTTCTTTGTCTCAACAGCCAGAAGGCATCCAAAGTATGCTGGTTCCCAGACAGTGCCCTGAGTCCTGAAGACAAACACCAGTTCTTTTGGGTAGTCCTCCAAAGAAATGGAACATAGGGTATACTCTCCACTCCTTCCCTTCCTCTCTCTTGAGGAAGAAGCCTTAAGTCGCGCACCTTTTCCTGTTTATGACAAGACATGCCAGCTGCAGCAAATCCCACCTTCCTCTTCTCTGTTCTCAGTGGTCCCTCCCCACACAACACCAGTTCTCTCTCTCTGTGCTTCAGAATGAGACAAGACAGAAACCAGTCCCTTGGGCTGGGCATGGTGGCGCACATTTGTAATCCCAGTACTTGGGAGGCTGAGACAGGAGGATTGCAGGTTTGCGGCCAGCCTCAGCTACTTAGTGAGGCCCTTCACAACTTAGCAAGACCCCATTTCAAAATAAAGAATAAAAAATAGGGCTGGGGGTGTAGCTCAGAGGTAGAATGCCCCTGGGTTCCATCCCCAATACTGCAAAAAAGAGAAAGAAAGAAAGAAAGAAAGAAGAGAGAGAGAGAGAGAGAGAGAGAGAGAGAGAGAGAGAAAGAAAGAAAGAAAGAAAGAAAGAAAGAAAGAAAGAAGGAAGAAACCAGTCCCTTGAGCAGCCCTACGAAGAGCTGCAAATGTGAATGCATGTTTTACTTTTCTCTTTCTCATTGACCGAGAAAGTAGTGAGGGAGGGGGCACTCTCCCCTGGTACTGAGATGTACTGGCTGGTGGGATGGGGTGATACAGCTAAGGTGAAGTAGTTTTTCTTTCCTGTTTAAATGCGAGTGTTCTCAGCTCTGTGCTCACCTGTGATTTCACTTCTTAATTGAAATCTGTAATTCTTATAATGGTATTTTTTCCATGTATTATTGGTAAGTCAGTGTTTCTGTGGATGAACAAGGACTGGAGCTTCCTATTCTGCCATCTTGCTAACATCAGTTTTCTTCACGGTGCTTTTGACTTTAAAATAGATTATTCAGTTAATTTAATCTGTTACTGCCTTTTATTAACTTTGGTAGATAGAGCACAGCAAAATAAAAAAAATTTTGAATCGACACATGAAATTGGATTTTCAAAGTGCCATTATGTCCAAAAAGGATGCAAAGTTTTTCTATAAATTTTAAAGAAAGTTAAAGTTGCCTTTTTATAAAATGTAATGAGCTTTACTTTCTTTTTTTTCTAATCAGCTATCATAAATTGACTTGTAATTAAGTTAAACTTGCCTCAGAAACCAACTTTAAAAATATTCCATATTTCTTTAAATAGCTATGCATATTTGAAATGTGAAAATAAGATATTTAAAAGTTACTATTATTTATACCTCTAAGTTCATGCCAAAAGTTAGTTATGTTCCCATACTACCTCTCGTTTGTCATCTAATTAGAAAGAGTTGACATCCATCACTTATTTTCATGAATCCAGACATGCCAAACTGTCTCAGGGGATGATTTAGCTGGAGGCCTCACTCCATAATTCTGGAATTGACATCTAAACTTGTCATTGCTGCTGTAACTTTTACATGAGGACAGCATTCCTCTCAGTAGTAACTATAATCAAATGAAAAATATGCTAAGATATACCCATTAATTTAGGTAAGCTATCAAAAGTGCCAAACTAATGATGCTTGCAATGTGCACCCAAATTCTGCCAGAATATCTACAAATTTGAAACTTGGAGTGCATTTAGAAGGAAAGAAGTAAAATTTTCTGATTAGAAGAATTATCCTGGAAGGAGTCTCTTTTGAAATCCATTTTATTCTTTAAGCCAAGCTTACTAGCCTTAGTCAGGCCCTTGGTAAAGTTTAGGGCTGCTTGCAGTAGAAGCTGGAGTCTGTTAATTGCATAAGGAAGCTTGGTTTAGGGGCTGTTCACCAAATTTGCATGGAGAAGGGGTAGTCTTTTTTTCAATAGGCACCAGGGTGGTATATGGGCCAGTAGTATCTTTGTTGACATCTGTTCTGAAGGGTTATTAGAGCTTTCTAAATTCCTCCTAATCTCCAATATCTAGGGCTGCTTAAAGTATAAGCTGGAGTCTGTCTGTTAACTGCATAAGGATGCTTGGCATAGGGGCTGTTCACCAAATCTGTATGGAGGAAGGGGAGTCGTTTTTCAATAGGTACCAGGGTGATATATGGTTCAGTAGTGTCCTTGCTGACATCTGCTCTGAAGGGTTATTAGAGCTTTCTAAATTTCTCCTAATCTCCATTATGAACTCCTTCCAATTCCATTATCTAAAGGTAGCATTGATTTTTTTTCTAAAAAGTAAGTAGAAAAAGATGTATCTTTAAACTACTTAAAAACCCTTATAGATGCTCATATTCTGGGTATTTATTTATATTTTACATGCCAGACACAGATCTTCAAAACCTGAAGTCTACCGACCTTTCCCCCACTCACGTCCTTTCTTCCACCATCCTGAAAGCTTGCTTCAAATCTTGGTTAGGCAAAGAAGACACATCAGGTTTCCAACTTCTGAAAGAAGACAGTAATTTTTCCCTTCAAAATTCAGGAAACAATAAGAATGATAACTCACGGTTTTAGAAGGTTCATTGTGCACTAGGCACCAGTTTAGACATTTTATGAAATAAAGCAGTTGCTATTATTATTTCCATTTTATAGGTGAGTAAACGGAGGCCTGGAGAAGTAAAGTAGCTTGTACATCATCACATGGCTAGTAATGAGAGAAAACAGGAGATCCTAATCCTCCCCAAAGGGTGTGTGTGTGTGTTCTATCATGTTACACATAGGTTGTTGTATTTCTTCCATGGCCAAATCGTTGCTGCCTGGGGTGCATCCAGGTGGCTGTGCTGTGCCTGTGGATAGGGTGGAGGTAGAGCAGGGATCAGAGTTGGGGCTGTACCACTTGAAATGCTGTATGCCAGTTCCAGCTGCCCCAGGATGGCTGGGGAAGCTAGTGATGTGCACAGGAAATTCTCTACTGCATCTGCAAATGCTGCTGCTCCTACAGCGGTTGTGCAGCTGCCAGTTCTCCTGCAGCTGCTTGAGTGGCCAGGCCTGTGCCCATAATTCCCTACTGGTGGGGTGGGGACATAGATTCTAGGGTTCTGTTTTCTACTGTGACACATTTCTTTTTTTCCAGATTTTTTTTCCCTCTGGAAGTTGTAGCATTTAGATTGATATGAATAGGCTCTGACAGGTAGTAGTAAACTCAACTTTTGGCTACCTCCAAAAGTAGCAATCCCAGTTCTCAATCTGAATGGCTGGTGGGACTTCTTGAGAAGAGAGATTCTTAACCAGACTTGGTAGCAGATGCTATAGTCCAAGCTACTTGGAAGGCTGACTGAGGACGATCACAAGCTCCAGACTAGCCTGGACAATTTGGTGAGACTGTCTCAGAAAGGCAGGGTGGAGGACTGGCTGAGGAAGTAGTTTCCTGGCTGGTACAGTGCTTGCAAGGCTCTGAGTTCATCCAACACACCATCCTACCCCCCAAAAAATTAGATTCTTAAGCTGCATTTCAGATTTACCAAAGAAGACTCTGACTGTGTCAAATAATTTAAAATGCATCCACAGATATATTAGTGCAACCAGGATTGTTAAGCACTACATAGGGATTCAGTAACACTGTTTTAAAATTAATACAGATTGTTCTGAGCCAGGGACTAGATTATGTGGGGAGCAAGGACTGGGTACTGAAATCATGGGAGCATTAGATTGGGAAGCCCAAAGGCCAAGATTCTTTCCTTTAATTACAACAGTTTCTCTCTTTGTGGTAGCATGGTATAAACAGCCAATGCAAATCCCTACTGATGGAATATTCTCATTCATTTTCCATCTCAAGTTTCAACCTTCTCTTTGTCTTCACAGCTAATTTGTAGTATGCTTAAAAAAATCATGCATTCAAACTGGAAGTCAACATTTAACTTTCATTATACTGAGAAACCACAAAGCCAAGAAAATGTAAGTCCATAATGTCCTTCTATATATTAGTGCTATTCTAAATGTTATATATGTACCACATGTCATTATACTGTTTTTAAATATCATGGGTTTGCTTATTTTGAGTATTTTATTGCTTACTCAAAAAATGAAAAAAACTTAAAATGAGGGCTTAAGTGGAAATTTATGCAAAAAATATTCATCAGACCCTCATATCTATTTTCAAACACCTCTTTGCAGATGGTAAAAAGAATAAAGTAAAAATAAATATATGAGGCTCTAGCACTTTAATAGCAAGTCTAAGTTATTTTTACAGTTATAAAAATGAAATTAAAAGCATATGACGAGTATTATCCAAATGTTTGTTTCAAAAAAAGCCTAATTATAAATATGCTGTCCAACTGATCATTATATACATGCTTTCAGTTACTTATTTAGCTATTATGACTTTTAAAATCTTAAAATTTCATTGATAAGGCATTTATAACAAACAATTATGAATTACCCCCTCTGAGATCTAAAATTTAATATTAACATAGTCTCCAACCTTGAGGATTTTGCAATTTGGGACAGAAAGGTATTCCCAGCAGATTTTATTTTAAATGTTCACTGAAGAAGTCAGTTTGATATCAAGATTTATCATTGTTCAAAACCAGTTGAAATTTTATAGTATCATTTCTATAAAACATTATTTTTTCCTAAATTATTATGAATTTGTAGTGATATTTTTTGTGATTTCTCTTCTTTATGAGACATATTTACTCATTAAACATTGACTTGTATGTGATAAAGGTGTTTTCTAAAAGGGGCAGTACTGTGAAGTGTGTGAGACCATATGCTCTAAAGTCAAAATGCCTATTTTCAGATAGTAGTTCAAACAGAATGCCTATTTTCATATAGTAACTGACTGATTCTGGACAACTATTTATACTCTTTGTGCCTTGTGTTTCTGGTCTATAAGAAGTAAAAAATAATGAAAAACATAAAGAAAATTTCCAGGAAGTTAAACAAGTAGAAAAATGAAAAATCAGTGTTATCAGTTTAAGTCAAATGCTTTTACAAATTGTAATTCCAAAAAGAACACACAAAAAATGGAGAAAACATTATGGAAATAGAAGGCAAATTTCCACAACTGAAGATCTGAGCCTCTATGTGGTGAAAGGTCACCTTTTATTAAGTATTATTTGACATTTTATTGTATAGTAAAGGCAATTTTCTAAAAAATTCAGTTTGAAGATGTTTGTTGCTATTATGGAGAAACGAAACTGATTGGTTGATCCTGAACTTATGGGAGTTATAGAAGTAGATAGTCTTGCTGTGTTCTCTATCTTAGGGGAAAGCATTCAATTAATTGTTCAGTGTAACATTATCTGTGGCTATTTGCAGATACCGTTGGTAAATGGAGGAGGTTTTTTTCTATTTCAGATTTGTTAAAGGTTTTTATGATTAAAGGTTATTGAATTTTCTCAAATGCTTTCTCTGCATCCATTGTAATAGTCATAAGATTTTCTCCTTTATTCTATTAATATGGTGAATCAAATTGGTTGACTTTTGAATGTTGATCTTCAGATAAACCTCACTTGTTCATGATATAGTCTTCTTTTTACATTTTGTCAGATTCAATTTGCTAACATTTTGTTAAGTTTTTGTGTCTGTTCCCTAGTAAGATATTGGTCTCTAATTTTCTTATGGTATCAGGTCTTGGTATCAGTGTTAGGTGGTAAGTGTTTTGTCCTGCTTAATATTGGTATTTTTTTCCTTTAATACTTGATAGATTTTCCCAGTGTAAACCATTTGGTTTAAAAAATAAAAAACAAGATCCACTTTTATCTGGTTAAGAGAGAAATATTTTATACCTAAAAACACAGGTATATTGAAAATAAAAGGATAGAAATTATCTCTCATGGAAACTGTAAGCATAAGAAAGCTGGTGAGACTAAAGTCATATTAGAAAATGTAAAACATGAGACAAGGAAAACAAAAAAATGGAGACTTTTAATAATAATAAAGAGGATAATTGATTCATCAGGAAGACATAACAACCCTAAATGTGCATGTATCAATAAGAGAGATTCAAAATGTATGAAGCAAAAATTGACAGAATTAAACAAAAAATAGGAGAGTCCACAATTGTATTTAGAAATTTCAGTCAGTAAGCTACAGAAGGTCTGCATATCACTCTTTCAATCACCTTGTTCTTATTGACATTTATGGGACACTTTGCCCAACAACTGTAGAAGAGACGTTCCTCTAAGTTACACGTGGGACATATTTAAAGGAGAGCCATTTATGGGAAAATGAAAACATAAATTTTTTTTTGTGGTACCGGGGATTGAACCCAGGGGCGTTTTACCTCCGAGCTACACCCCCGGCCCTATTTTTTTATACTTTATTTTGAAACCGGGTCTCATGAAGTTGCGGAGGGCCTCGCTAAGTAGCTGAGGCTGGCTGCGAACCCGGATCCTCTGGTCTCCGCCTCCCAAGTATTGGGATTGCAAGTGTGCGCCACCACTCCTGGTAAAAAACAAAATATTTGAAAGCTAAAACTTTTTCTCTAAGGATTGCCTTAGATGTATATGTATCCTGCGGAGAACATGACTGCCAGAGATAGGTTAACATTTGCCTTGGAAAGGTCTAAGGGTCATGAAAACCTATGACCAGACTGTTGAACTCCCTGAAAGCAGCCTGTTCCTCCAAGGTAAACGTTCCTGCATTTCTTGCCTGTGCCAAATACCAAATATCCCGCTTGCCAAACACTGTCTCAAGGATCTTCTACATAACCTCAGTGGTTTTATTGCTAACCGTTACCTCACGGACTTTCTACAGTTATTCTGCAGTTTACCCAGTTAGCCATTACCTCAAGGACTCCCTGCACGTTTACCCGTTAGACATTACTTCTAGGTCTCACTGCACATTTACTAGTTAAACATTACCTCCCGGACTCTCTGCACGTGTGCAGCAGCATCCAAGCTTCAACCTCCCCTTTTAGAATGACAATAAAAGCTGCAGACCAGTGTCCAGCAGGGCCTTCACCTAAGAGTGAGGTCCCCTGGCCTGCCCCTTTCAATCTGCTCTGTGTCATTTTCCTCTCAGGTACTCCACAGGACACTACCGATAGTATCCCACAAATTTTAATGCATCCCTATTTTTATTCAGTTTGGAACATTTTCTAATTTCTGTTTGTGATTTCTTCTTCAACTCATGGGTTATTTTTAAATGTGTTGCTTAATTTAAAGCATTCAGAGTTTTTCTATTTTTAAAAAATTCCTGATTGAAGTCTGATATAATCAGAGAAGATACTCCAAAGGCCAGTAGAGGGGTTTCTTGGTCTTCCTAAACCAAGCAAGGGAGTATAGAGATGCTTCAAAACAATTACACCATCTTGGGATTTCTGTGTGTGTGTGTGTGTGTGTGTGTGTGTGTGTGCGCGCACGTTACTGGGGGCTTAACCCAGAGGCATTCTACCTCTAAACTGTACCCCCAGAACTATTTTATTTGTTTTATTTTGAAACAGGGTCTCACTAAGTTACTGAGTTACTCAGGCTGGCAGCAAATCTGCAATCATCCTGTCTCAGCCTCCCAAGTACTGGATTACAGGCATGTGCCACCATGCCCAGATCTTCATCTTGGGATTTCTTTCAATTGTTTAAAATCAGACACTAATCTATCCTCTTGAATAAAGAGAGCAAAGAATTTGAGAGTAAAAGTAAAATAGGGGATTTGCGGTAGTTTAGGTGTATTTACCATGTGATCTAAAGAGGAGCAAGATTTTCCCATGACTAATCAATCATAGGAGATATTGCTCACCATTGTGAAAGAGGGCCCAAAATGTAGAGGAATATGGGTTATTCCTTAAGGGAAACATGTGAAGGAGACTGGAGGAAAATGAGCTAAAGAGACATTTCTGTTATTAAGAAATAGAGGAATGAAAGACCCTCCCTCATAGGTTCCTCTGTAGTAATTATGCCTGTGTCCCAAAAGAAAGCCAGCACATGGACCCCCTCCACCTAAGAGGGCAATGTGGGAAGGTCAACCTAGGTCTTTGGTAGAAGCCAGATCCGTAAGAGGCATTTGCTCTTTTTTATGTCTCTCTTCCATGACCCAATGCATAGGAGAATAAATCACCCTAGAAGAGGAGGAGGAACAAAAAGCAGTTCATTCCCCTCACCTATTGGGTGGAGGGCTGCCCTAGCTGGTTCTAGGAGAAGGGAAAGAAGAATGTTGCCCTGGGATTGAAGTTTTAAACTAGACTAAAATATTATTTTATTTATTTATTTTTTTTTTTTTGCGGTACCGGGGATTGAACCCAGGGGCGTTCTACCTCCGCGCTACACCCCCGGCCCTATTTTTTTATACTTTATTTTGAAACCGGG
>PVJS01018445.1:0-34868 GCA_004027185.1 Glis glis | reverse complement strand
TTCCCCTTAAAATCAGGAACAAGACAAGGATGCCCACTATCACCACTCCTTTTCAACATAGTCCTTGAAACCCTTGCCAGAGCAATAAGACAGGAGAAGGATATCAAAGGAATTCAAATAGGAAAAGAAGAACTAAAATTATCTTTATTTGCAGATGATATGATTCTATATCTAGAAGACCCAAAGAACTCAACCAAAACTCTACTAGAGCTAATTAACAAATTCAGCAAAGTAGCAGGATACAAGATAAACCTAAAAAATTCAGTAGCTTTCATATATGCCAACCATGAATTCACTGAGAAAGAAATCCAGAAAACAACCCCATTCACAATAACTTCAAAACCAATCAAATACCTAGAAATAAATTTAACCAAAGTGGTGAAAGACCTCTACAATGAAAACTATAGAACACTGAAGAAAGAAATTGAAGATGATCTTAGAAGATGGAAAGATCTTCCCTGCTCTTGGATAGGCAGAATAAATATTATCAAAATGGCCATCCTGCCAAAAATGATCTACAGAATTAATGCAATCCCTATCAAAATACCAACATCATTTTTTGCAGAGTTAGAAAAATCAGTCATTAATTTCATATGGAGAAACAAAAGACCCAGAATAGCCAAAGCAATTCTCAGCAATAAGAATCATGCAAAAGGCATCACAATTCCTAACTTCAAACTATACTACAAAGCTATAGTAATAAAATCATCATGGTACTGGTCCAAAAACAGACACATAGACCAGTGGAATAGAATAGAAGATACAGAAACAAGTCCACAAACTTATAGCCAATTGATTTTTGACAAAGGTGCCAAACACATACATTGGAGAAAGGATAGTCTTTTCAACAAATGGTGCTGGGAAAACTGGTTATCTACCTGTAGAAAAATGGAGCTGAATCCTTACCTCTCACCCTGCACAAGAGTCAATTCGAGTTGTATCAAAGACCTGGAAGTTAGACCAGAGACTGTGAAATTATTAGAAGAAGCCATAGGTCCAACACTCCATCATATAGGCACAGATAGAAACTTCCTCAACAAGACCTCTAAAGCACAGGGAATTAAAACAAGAATTAATAAGTGGGATAGCATTAAACTACAAAGCTTCTGCTCATCAAAGGAAACCATCAAGAGCTTAAGGAGAAAACCAACAGAATGGGAAAAGATCTTTGCAAGCTACCCCTCTGACAGAGGTCTAATATCTAGGATATACAAAGAACTTAAAAGACTTTACACTAAGAAAACAAACGATTCGATCAAGAAGTGGGCAACTGAAATGAATAGACACTTCACGAAAGAAGAGATACAAATGGCCAATAGGTACATGAAAAAATGTTCAACATCATTAGCAATCAGGGAGATGCAAATCAAAACTACTCTAAGATTTCATCTGACCCCAATTAGAATGGCAAACATTAAGAAGTCAAACAACAACAAATGTTGGCGAGGATGTGGGGAAATTGGGACTCTACTACACTGTTGGTGGGATTGCAAACTAGTTCAATCACTCTGGAGATCAGTGTCGCGATTCCTCAGAAAACTGGGAATGGATCCACCATATGATCTGGCTATTCCACTACTGGGTATCATACCAAAGGGATTGAAACTAGAAAACAACAGTAATATATGCATACCCATGTTCATAGCAGCACAATTCACAGTGGCCAAACTATGTAACCAACCTAGATGTCCATCAACAGATGAATGGATTACAAAATTATGGGAAATACACACAATGGAATTCTACTCAGCAATAAAGAAGAACAAAATAACAGCATTTGCAGGAAAATGGAAAGATCTGGAGAGCATCATGTTAAGTGAGATCAGCCAATCACAGAAAATGAAGGGTCATATGTTTTCATTAATATGCGCAACTTAGGGAGTAGTGGGGACACAAAAGGGACTCCAATGACAATGGAGAACCCTCAGTGGTGCAAGGGAAGGGGTACAAGGGAAGGGGAAGAGTAAGAAAGTAGTGAATCCATGGAATTACTGTCATAAACAAGGTGTATATATGAGATTATACCAACATCATTCTCAGGGCAACATGTTGGGGGGGAGGCGGGGGGGAGGGACACCAAGAGCTGTGTGCATGTATGTTAACACCGAACTGATACTCATTGTGATGTGAGACTACAATGCACCAATAAAAGCATAAAAAAATAAAAAATAAAAAAAAATAAAATTTATAATTTATTAACAGTGTACGTTTTGTAAACTTAGAAAAACCCAATAAAACTTTTCAGCATACAATTGCATTTCAGCAACCTGCAATGAATCATGGGTATATATATATATATATATATATATACTTTAGAAAAAGTTATATCAAAAATTTATTAAGTTATGCCTTTGCAAACAAAATTTTCAAATATAAACTTTAAAACTAGGAATGGTAAATGATGTATGTCAAGATTTTGATTGTTTGCATGTCATCAAGGAAGGTGGGTGTCTTTAATAATATTAAAAAATAATAAGATCTAAAATGTAATAAGCACGCATCACATGCTGATCGTGTTCGGCCCGGTGTCTGTCAGACTTCATTCAGTCTTCAGAAAAACTGCACATTATTTCCACTCTTTGGATGAAAAAAATCAGGCACAGTGAGAATAAATTTATTTTCAATGCTATTACACTGAAAAATAGCAGTCTTGAATCCAACTTTCTTATTGAATTCTCAGATATTTTCCACTGTCAGGCCTTTTAATTGATGTATGTTCAAGCCATTCCAGCCACAAGCTTTGGGCAAACTTATTTGCTAGAAAGTGTTTATAAGAATATATCAGGCAGTATTTGTATGAACTTGTCATATAGTCCTGTTGTATGCTATTCTTAGAAGAATGGGGCTAATTCTTAGAGAACTTATAGAAATATTTCTGCATTAATCTGCCACTGATCATGAGGACAACATCTCATCTAGAAATAACTTGGAAAAGCTATTGCACTTTCAGTGCCTGACATAGTACCTGGAAAATATAAAGCAATTATTAAGTATGAATTTGTTGAATATAATACTTATTAAATATTACTGTTATTTATTGACTAAATGATCATTGTTGGTCAAGAAGGCATAAATTTGAGAGAAAAGTTGAGATTACTGGTCCAATCTTCTCTATTCATAAATTATGAGATACATTGCAATATGTCAACATATAAATATTAGCAAATAATATTATTTTATTATTATTTTTTGCATTGTTGGGGATCAAACCCAGGGACTTACATATGCTAGACAAATGTTCTACCACTGAGCTGTAAGCCAAGTCCTATAATTTTATTTTTAATTAAGCTTTTATATATGATAACATTGGTATTTCCACAGACTATTCACTGAATTTGTGTAGACAATGGGTTAAACATTTGAAAAATTAAATTGTCATCCTAATGCATACCCTACTGCTTAAGAAATTATACAGTGGGTGTATATACCATAATTTTGTAATCCATTCGTCTGTTAACTGACACTTAGGTTGCTTTCCTAGTTTGACTATTGTGAATTGTGCTGCTATAAACATGGAAATGCATGCATCCCTAGAGTAACCTGACTTTGCTTCCTTTGGGAAGATCCCTAAGTGTGGTGTGGCTGGGTCGTATGGTGGCTCCATCCCAAGCTTTTAAGGACCCTCCACACTGATCTCTAAGCAACTGTACAGATTTGTAATCCCACCAAGAGTGTATAAGGGTTCCTATTTCCCCACATCCTCACCCAAGTTTATTATTGTTTGTATTCTGATGATTGCCCTTCTAACTGGAGTTAGGTAGAATCTGTGTCATTTTGATTTGCATTTCCTGATTGCTAATGATGTTTATTCAGCCATAAAACAGAACACAATCATGTCATTTGCAGGAAAATGGATGGAACTAAAAAATATTATGCTAAGTGAGATTGTCCAGTCACAGAAAATGAAGGGTCAGGTTTTCACTCATATGCGGAAGTTAGAGAGAAAGTAGGAAGGAGAGATTTCAGATAAATGAGGGGAGATGCTAGTGGAATGGGGGAAGGGGGCTTGGGAGGGAGGTGGGGAGGAGAAAGGGGAGATCTGATGATGGGAACGTCAAATAATCCTTTGTTCATACATGCAGTTATTTATATCAATGTATATATTATCTATGGGGTGGGGAGGGGGAACAGGGAGGGACCTGGAGGGAAACGCACAGCCAATGCCATGTGCATATATGTTTCTATCACTCTGAACCTCAATATGATGTATAATTGCAATGCACCAATAAAAAAGTAGGTAAATTAACAAGAACAGAATCCATGAACAATGATTATATTTGGAATAAGTATGTACGTTAATGTTGATAGGCTGTTTAGTTCAGTAAGATTTGTGATGTGAGAATTAGATTTCCCTTCTATATTGGAGCCAAAAGGTCAGGATTAACAGCACAGGAGGCAGCATATTATAGAGCATATCAAACAAAGTAGATTTATTCCTGGTTCCAACAGTGTTGTAAAAGCAACTGGTATGCTACATGTATTGGCCAGGGTTCACTAGACTAACAGAATTCACAGAATAAATATATGGAAAAAGGGATTTATTAGATCAGCTTACAATGTAGTCCCGAGTTCCGACTGCACGTGGAGAGTCAGAGGAACCAGTAGCTAGTCCAGCGGTCTAAGAGCTCTTCGGAGATACGATGGTGAAGTTTCAGTTCGAAGGGATGGAGGCCGACGATCTCAGACGAGAGCAGAAGATCAAGAAGCTCTTCAGAGAAACAGCGAAGGTGGAGGCCGACGATCTCAGACGAGAGCAGATGCGTTTTCTTTGGAAAGAGTCGTGCATCCCTCTACGTGGCTTTCTCCTTCTTTTATCTGAGTCCTGCACCTATCAGAACCCTGCTGCCTACATTTAGGGCAGGACTTTCTGTTTAATCTGCTGTTACAACCCAAAGTCACATGATCTTGGGTGTGTCATGATCCGGTCAAGTTGACAAATTAGATTAACTATCACACTACATCACTGCTGGGTCTTAATTAATCCATCTGTAGAATGGGTATAGCAGCATCAGTCACAATGAAATTGCTATGAGGAATAACTGAGATACCATGTGTGTAAGAACTTAGTAATCAGATGTTTAATAGAGGTTAATCCAGGTTTTTAATTAACTGAATTGATTTTTAAGAATAATTAACCTCCAGCCCTTTGAATTAGTAAGAAGTTCATCAATCTTATTTTTATTAAATTATTTTTTCTGCCGGGCGTGGTGGCGCACATTTGTAATCCCAGTACTTTGGGAGGCGGAGACCGGAGGATCCGGGTTCGCGGCCAGCCTCAGCTCTTTCGCTCTCTCTCTCCCTGTCTCTCCCTGTCTCTCTCTCTCTCTCTCTCTCTCCTTAGTGAGGCCCTCCGCAACTTCGTGAGACCTGGTTTCAAAATAAAGTATAAAAAATAGGGCCGGGGGCGTAGCGCGGAGGTAGAACGCCCCTGCTTTCAATCCCCGGTACCGCAAAAAAAAAAAATTGTATTTTCTTCTAGAAATTTGAGATAGGTGGAAATTTCTCAGTGACCCAGATTTTTAGTGTAGAGAAAGAAATATGGACCTAAAAGCACTCCATTTGAGTCAAAACTGCAAACTGTTTTTGAAAACTAAGTGAATGTTGATCTTTATTTTAAATTATTGCATAATGGCATCAATCTCTAGATACATATTATAATCTTATTAATAAAACAAAATTTTAAAGCAGAAAAACAAATCATACATTGATTAATATGTAAAAATATATAAGCCAATGCAAAATTAAAATACATAAGTGGCAATTTCTCTATTAGATTGGACAAGGCCTCTCAAAGGAAAACACCAGAGATAGATTTACAGGGAAATATTGGTAGAAATAGCTATGTAAAATATCTTTATTCCAAAAAAATCATTAGCAATATGATAAAACAAATGGCAAACTTAAAAAGCTATTTGTATTTTATGATATTCAACTTTTAATAGTCTTGTCATTTATTTTGAAAATCTATAGACCAAATTCAACTTCTCTAACATGTATTTCACAGTATTAAAATTTATAACTACTCGAGAACTGTCCTGATCCTTCTCTTAAAAAAGTGGGTACTTAGCATTTCCATTGCTGAATTGTCTAAATTTTGAGAAGGTTCTTGGGTCTTTTTTTTTGTGTGTGGTACTGGGGATTGAACCCAGGGGCATTCTACCTCCGAGCTATACCCCCAGCCCTATTTTATTCTTTACTTTGAAACAGAGTCTCACTAAGTTGTGGAGGGCCTCCCAAGTTGCTGAGGCTGGCTGTGAACCTGCGATCCTTCTGTCTTAGACTCCCAAGAACTGGGATTACAAGCATGTGCCACCATGTCCGATTTAGTTAGTCTTTTTCATTCTCAATTTTATTCACTTCCAAATATTTGCAAATACAATATATTAAATGATGTGTATAATCTAACTATATGATTCAGCTGCTTTGCTCCTAGCTTTTTGTCACCCCAGAATAAAATATGTTCTTGCACAAAGCTGTGAAAGAATGTTTATAACAGCTTTATTTGTAATAGATAAAAACTGGACGCAACGCAAATGCCATCAACAGGTAAATGATAAATTGTGGTAACAGTGGAATATTACTCAGTAACAAGAAAAACAATATAATGATACATCTCAAAATACTTATGCTGAGTCAAAGAAGACAGACAAAAAAAAGGAGCACGTATATATAACCCACTTATATAAAATCTGAAAATGAAAGCTTGCTAAGTGGGGAGGACCTGGAGCCAGTGATTTTAAAGAGGTCTGAGGAAGCTGGGCATAGTGAGACATACCTGCCTAGTACTTGGGAGTCTGAGACAGAAGGATCACGTGTTCGAGGCCAACTTTACCAACTTAGTGAGAACCTCATCAACTTACGGAGAGATTGTTTCAAAATAAAAAATAATAATAATCAATCCCCAGTACCAAAATAAAAAAATAAAAAGGACTGGGGATATAACTCAGAGGTAGAATGCTCCTCGGTTCAATTCCAAGTACCAAAAAATAAAGGGGCACAAGAAAATTGTGGATGATGTACATGTTCACACTCTTGATTGGGGTCTTTGTTTCGTGTGTGCACATGTACATTCATACTTATCAAATAGTATAATCTAAGTGTATGCAATGTAGTGTATGTACATTAGGTAGCAATAAAAATCATAATTTATAAAATATAAATGAACTACTACAATACACTATAAACATGTATGAATCCTGGAAACCTAATAAAGTCTGTAGAAAATGAAGTTCTAAACCACCATGAACCACATGAGTGATTATTGTGAAGCTCAAATACAAGAATATTAAGAAGTATATGTTCTTGATAATGTTTTATCATTGATATAAGTGATTTGTTCATGGGTGTTCATTAATTTTTACCTTATCACTAGTATATTGCATATATTTTTGCACATATCAAATATTATTCAAATAGGAAATAATATACAAGTAAAATCAGTAATACAGTGCAAGTTGTAATAATGATTATTCAGCAATGTGTTGTTCTTAGATGTTAGTGGAGTAAAATGTGCCTCAAATCATTAATGATGATGGTGATAGTGATGTACAATATACATACAAAAAATTCCTAAGGGAGGCCTATAATGTGGAAACCATAAGTTATCATATACCAATGACATCTTACTGGTTAGTTTATAAACACACACACACCTTTATAAAATATGCTTTTATTGGTGCATTGTAATCACACATCATAATGAAGTTCAGTGATAGGGATATACATGCACACAGCTACTTGGTGAGCTTCCCCCCGGATCCCACTGTATTCCCTTCCCTTTCCATACCTGATATTAAGATTGGCATTGATAATTTCATTTATAGATCTTTAATATATGAAACTGTGAATTCTAAAAGTTATTTTTATTTATAATAATTGGATTTGCT
This sequence comes from Glis glis, assembly GCA_004027185.1. Lineage (NCBI taxonomy): Eukaryota > Metazoa > Chordata > Mammalia > Rodentia > Gliridae > Glis > Glis glis. Next base: position 26,982 of record PVJS01018445.1, on the reverse strand, counting down.
TTCAGAAAAATCTATAACATATAATCCATGTATTTTTATTCTCAAGCTCCTCATATTATCTCATTTAAGAATCTTGAATATAAGATACCTTAAAGATATACTATGAATTGATTAGTAAGAATCAACTGTTAATAGCCTTTCAAGACTTAGTAGTGCAAAATAGTGAATAAGCATGTTCATATTAATTAAAATGCTACAATCATGGCAGAAAATTTTTAAAATTGTCCTGGAAAGAGAATTATTCTGCCAAATTCTTTATATTTAGCTAGAATTTTAGGTATTTCAATTAGGAACATTATTTGTATAGTACATAACACGGCAGAAACATCTGGTGTTTATGCATTTTCTACTAAATCACAGATGACTAATTATTTTGCATGTGTCAGAAAAAAAAATTGATTAATCACCCATCCTTGGTAGCCTAATGTTCTGAAACTGAGCCCTGCTCCTGTAAGTCTTTAGCCTTCTTTGTCCATTTTGTGGCCAGTCTTAACTCCGGATGTATTTATCTCTATATTTTTTCAAATTATTTTTTCATATATTCTTGAACATCTTTTCTCTACTTGTACATGTATTTTAACATATCATTTGACAGTGGCATAGAAATTCTTCTGTGGTTCCGATTGCTTGAATACAGATTCATTTGGCAAGATATGCTATCTTTACATTGCTAAGGATCCCCATCCTGAAAATATCTGCTGATTTATTTATGGAGATATATATATGTAAGGTTTTATAGCTTATTGTGTAGCTTTTATACATTTGTACTAATTCATGTAGGATAATTTGTATAATTTTTGCTAAATTATATTTTGTAATATATAAGCAGGTTATGGATCATTATATATTGATTATTGCATAACCTCTAAATGGGATTCCTAATGCCTGATTAAAAAATCAGAGTTCACAATTTAAATACAGAAATAAATTTAGACTAACCATTCTAAAAGAAACTAGCTTTTAAAGCTATTTTCCTGTCACTCTGTTTTATCGTGCTTTCCAGGGAATTTAGAAGCAGCAGTGTTTCCCTAATGGCCTTCCTTTGTTTGATTTGTTTTGTTTTTTACCTTCCCCATTCAGAATAACTCACACTGATTCTTCATTTAAATGACACTGTTAATATGGCACTATTTTAAAGTCTGTTTGATTTAAATCTGTTTAAAATTTAAATCTCTGTGATTTAAATCTTTAAATTTTTAAAATTAATTTTAAAATACATTCTAAGTTAATGTTTAGAGGGCAATGTTCAGTGGTATTAACAACAATGGGCAAAGTCATTTGTCACAAAAAGTAGAATCAGATTATGGCAAAAGTGTTAACAACAGAATTTCCTAATCCTATTCAAATATTTTCATATTCCCTCCTCTCAATAGGATTTAATCATTTCATGATACCACTGATCTGTGTGTGTTACACACTGTCTTTTCAAAATGCAAATAATCATTATAGTTACATTATTTCTTTTATGGTTTATAAGTAATCAGGCTCCAAGAAGCCACTCTTAGAGCTGAAAGATAAGACATACAAATCCTGGACTCTGATATGGGTAGGACTTGGGCCGCCCTTCCTGGGGAGAGAGTGCATAGGTGCATACATGGATGATTAATGGAGATTATGCCAGAGGTAGTTGCTCCTTTAAAATCATTATCTCTTCCATTGCTAAAATAATCTACATGTTCTAACTGGACACTTTTTCTCTCAGCTAAATAAAGACAGTAGTTTTGTATCTTAATCTTATGATTTGTAACTTAATCTTATGATTAAGTTCTGGGTGATGGATATGAGAGAAAAAATCTTCCAATTCTTGCCTATAAGAAGAATTGCATCTGTTTCATCCACTTATTACCTTTTTATTAGCTGAAATACAGAGAGGGCACTGTAAGCTATAATGCCACTGATAGACAATGATATATGGAAATTAAATCTTGAGGATAATTTGGAGACATGGATATAAAGGGACTGTGTTCTCAACACCACTTGGCTGCCATTCTAGGAACTGACATATTATATCAGGCGCGTGAGATAAAAAGAATGTTCTATCTTGCCTAAACAACTGTTACTCTTAAAGTAGCTAAATCTGTTTAATAACCAGCTTACTTGTACTTATTTAATTTTATCATTCCACATTCAAACCAATTGCATTAATACCTACTAAACCTAGGTTCAAATATATATAGTAACTTAAATCAAAAAATCAAAAGAAAGCTGGGCGTGGTGGCGCACGCTTGTAATCCCAGTACTTTGGGAGGCGGAGACTGGTGGGGGATCCGGGTTCCCGGCCAGCCTCAGCTCTCTCTCTCTCTCTACCTAGTGAGGCCTCCGCAACTTCGTGAGACCCGGTTTCAAAATAAAGTATAAAAAATAGGGCTGGGGGTGTAGCGCGGAGGTAGAACGCCCCTGGGTTCATTCCCCGGTACTGCAAAAAAAAAAATATCAAAAGAACTGAGGCAAGTTGTTTGTTTTTTAATTAGATGGTATATTCAATTATATTGCTCTCCAGAGTATATTATTGATCATATTACTATATGAATAATTAATAGCACTTGGTGAGATCAAATGTTTATATATACACAAATTATTTTAAAATTAAAATATATACACAAATAATTTAAATTTAAAATAAAATATATACACAAATTATCTTAAAATTTGTGTATATATGCAAACAAAATATTGTGTTTTGTATATACAAAATATATAAAACAAAATATTGTGTTTATATATACACAAATTATTTTCAAATATACACAAATTATTTTAAAATTTGAATAATTTTATCTTAATCTCATCCTTTAGAATATCAATTTTATATATTTCAAAATTTTATACTGTTCATACAAAATAGTAGTAAATATTATATTACTTATACATGAATTGTCAACATATTAAAGCTAACTTAAATGTTTTTGCATTTGTGAGTCCATTCCAAAATTTATGTGTTAACAACTTATTAGATAGCACTAGACCAGAGAAACAAGAGAGAAAACACCTGCAGAGTAAGGCAGGGAAGAAAAAGAGCAAATACTGAAGGGAGGGCATTAAGGAACTGGTTGTAGGTTCAGAACAAGCTCATCTGGTGCTTGGACTCAGAGGAAGTCTTCAGAGAGGCAAAGGGAAACTCTGGCATCTCCAAACATTTAGTACAAGGAGAAGAAGAGAGATCATTGGTTTACCAGTTCTCATATTCCTTTAAACAAAATTTTTTCACCTCTGGGGCAGCAACTGTGCTCTTCTTTCACCTGGTACTACCTGGTCTCTTCCAGGGAGGCCAGCTCCCAGCAGGAGCTAGGGTGCACAGAGAAAGGGAAGGAGCTGGGACTCTCCGTGACTGTGTGGCCACTGAGCAATCCCTGCTGGGACATGTGTCACAGCAACACAGACGCTATTGTGACAGGACGAGAAGAGTTGAAATGTGAAGCAAGGTGCTGCCCTGTGGTTTCTATGAGTGACTTGAGGGACCTGGTTAGCAGATTAGATAATCAAGATGATTTACTCTTTACCACAAAGTTGGCAACAAAGCTCTTTGGAGCCTTTCCTCAGGGAAAGTCTTACAGCTTGCAAAAAAAAAAAAAATGGATTTAGTGCCAGGCAATCCTCCTGGAGCATCCACAGGAACATGAAACAGAATGCATTTGAAGAAGCAAAGCATAGAACTGAAAAATGGTCCAGAGACCAGTTTAGTAGATGTGGGTATTAAAAAGCCATATGTCTCCCATGAAAAACAAATACTACAAGCTTTTTTAAAATGTGCTTTAGCATTTTATTAGCAATTATTGTCCAGTGTTAAGGTTAAGGGTATTTTTCAGCTTAAACATCTGTAAAGGATCTGCAGCCACTAGAGGAGCCTGACATTTGGAGGAGTCAGATGAGTCAGAGGCAGAGAAGCCCTGAGCATCCAGGGAAGGAAACCTCGCTGTGTGGTGTGCATCCAAGTCACTGTGATGCTCTCAAAGGGTATAAATGGTTACAATGCTCATTATGGTGTGTAATAAACCTAGCTAGAGGCCATCTCAGTGGATTGGATCTATTTGTTTACCTGTGCCCTGCTCCACTGCGGGTTCATAGTCTCCAGGACCCCCTTGAAGCCCCAATACAGGAAGTTTTCCTATTACGTTCTAATACATTTGCTTGTGTATTGCTTTCTTTTCCCTAAGAAATCTATAAATAATAGATACTTTTACAGGCTATAGTTTGGGATTAATTATATGGGTGTTTGGCCAATTAAATAAAAGCTACCTGTAAGAGAATCATCCATAAAAATGGGTTAATTTAATTAACAACCTTCACATGTTGAAGAGAATTAAGCTGGAAACTATTGGTTATTCAAGAGCGATTTAGCCTTTCATAATTGTCTGGTTATTTTAAAGCACAATATCTTTTGAAAAATTAAAGATGCCTTTAAAACAACCACTTGATAATAACCCAGAGGAATTAATGTCAACAATATTTATTAGTGGTGAAAAATCCAGTATCCACTTTTATACATTTATACTTTCTTAGAATACAGAACTGTGATTAAATAATATTTCATGAGTTCATAATTTTCCCTATTTATAAGAAAGCTTATAGCACTGTAAATTAGCCATAGTTTTAGTTTAGAAATGTGAGAATAAAAGATCACCTAACTTGGTCTCCTAAGATATTGTGAAATACAGCTATATATTTGTTGAATCACCCTGCGAATACAGAATAATGGTCTGTGATGTTTAATACTTTTGGTTAAAATCCCATTTTTATGGTTCAAGAAATGTGTGTTGACCCATGCACTCTATATACTGATTTATCCAGTTTGCATCTAGTGAACCTCAAATGGTTTTAAAAGAGTTCTGAAGATGCCAGTGGACATCTGAAAATATTTTATGATACCTATATTTTTTAAAAAAGAATTCCCATTACAAAAGAGTTTAAATTGCCCAAACTATAAAAGGATTATTTTTCTAACAAGTGAACTTGTGTTCTGTTCCTTGTGCCATTCCTGTATTCTACAGACTCTTTTCAGTAAAGTAAGATCAATTCTGCTGGTGCCCAGGCAATTAACTCTTTGGCTGCAGTTCACCTGCTAACTCGAGATTCCATCCTCTTAGTAGATGCTGAGACCTGAATTTTACCCACCCTGCATTGGTCTTTGAACTCAGTGTGGAGCTGTTATATGAGCTAGATTTTATCTCCTTTTAGATTTGCTCACTGACACACTCAGATGGAGAAAGGCAAGGAGATCTTCAGCAGGGAGTGTGTGTTCATGGCAACTGACTTTTAAATGCCATTCCTTGTTTTTTAAGAAAATCAATTTGTATTGCTTAGTCAAAGAAAGTGGTTCCTCTAAAATATGTTTCTTAATAAAACATGTTAATAAAATCCTTAGGCTTTTCCTCAGTGCTCTGAGATACCCATTTTTCTTATATGATGCAAAGAGGAATGAAGAATGTAAAAAAAAAGTTTATTATCTGTTTCTCCAAACAAAGAGTATACTTGGTAAATTGCAAATAAAATGTCACCGCTGATCATTAAGACCATTCTATTGTTATTTTTCTCAGAGACGGCAAGTTTCCTCAGAGAGAGAAACCTACCTTCTGATAGTAAAGATAACGGGAGTTCCAGCTGTTGTTATGCCATTCTGAGTTATGAAGTACAGCCATTGTTCTCTGTTATAGACAGCAAACACAAAAATGAGTGTGTAATAGCTTAATATAGAGAATATATAATACTTGCTTGTCTCTCTTTTAGTCATTTTTTGGGGGGTTACTGAAGGTTGAACCCAGGGGCCTTCTACCTCCAAGCTACACCCCTAGTTCTATTTTTATTTTTTATTTGGAAACACGGTCTCCCTAAGTTGCTGAGGAGCCTTGCTAGGTTGCTGAGGCTGGCCTCAAACTTGCTATTCTCCTTTCTCAGCTTCCCAAGTACTGGAATTACGGGTGTGCACCAGCACACTCGGTTTCTTTTAATCTTGAATATTAACTAAGTGGTAGCATTGAAAGGAATGTATGTGTGTGTTTGCATTTGAAGTAGTGGTGAATCAAATGAAAACAAAGGTCAAATATGCAATTTCTTAATTCTATAAGTAGTGAAACCTCATTTCATAAATACTATGACTTTTGTCTACATTTTATACTAATATGGTAGGTGAACTGGGAATACCATCAGTGTTGTCTTCAATTCCATTATTTTCCCCAGATTACCCATAGATCAATTATATTTCAGGCAAGTGATAGGGAATATTAATTGAATGTGGAAATATTCCCCCCAAAGTATATTTGATATCCTTATTCTATGATGAGTTTTTTTCTTTTAGCAACATGATATTTCAATTTAATTGTTTATTGAGTATCTTCTCTGTGCTAAGCATGTGTTCAATACCAGACCAAGCAAGGATAATCAAATTAGTTGTTCCCTTAAACAACTTTCTACATTAGAAGAGATATACATGTTTTTGAATAGCTGTAACTACAGAAATACCATAGATGTCAAAGGGGAAGTAAGATGTGTTATGGAAGATGTCAGAGAAAAATCTTTGTGCTTTTAAACCAATGGTTATTTTTATCAGTAAAATTTAAGCATTTGTTACTTGGTCCAGACATCTACTGGTTGTGGTATAAAATATAAGCAATAACCAGGACTTGGAAAACATGATGAGGTGATGTATTTTCTGAACTCCACTAGGCATATATCTTTCTCAAGTTTTATTTTGACAATAATTCTATATGAGCACAAGAAACAAAATACTTATGATGTTGCTATTTATTTTCAGACACTGTTCAACCTCATATTATGTCATTTTTGATACCCTCCCTCTTTCTGAAACTTAAATCTCAGCTAACTTGTCCTAAGTTCTTTGAAAAAAAAGAGCAATACTTATGCAATTGTTAATAATTTCATCTTGTATTTGACTTTTGAAAGTTTTAAGATGATGTTCTCAAGAGATTTATCAAACATTCATTTTATCATTTCTTTAAACATCATTTGAAACCTGTCAAACTTATCCTGAAATCAAAGTCATATTCTAATTAAACTGAGATTAACTTATGTGACCTTAACAACTCCATTGCAGGAGGAAGCCATGTTTCCTTTTCTTTCAATTGAGAATCAATATTTGACAAGTTTGAATCCCTATTTGTCTAACATTTCCTCATTTTTTTTTCCAAAATGTAACACTCACTAACAGAAAGTATAGGCATTCTATATGCAATTCAACTGGAACAACAAAATTATTTTGACAATTAATATGCTTGAGGGTTAGAGTAGTTCTTGTTAACAGTTACAGATATTATAAAGCCATGCTAGCTACAAATATAAATGTTTGGTTAGATACATCTGATTTAAAGAGATAGAGAATGTATAGTCACAGTAAGGGTTAGAGTGCATATTATCATTTTATTACTATACAATTTTACAGGGTTCTTCTAAAAGAAGGCTGGGCATTTATCTTTTTGATGTATGCTGGAGCTATTTTTATGAATAATTAAAGTACAAAGTTTCAAAGGCTTGTATCTAGAATATTTATCAGGGTCACAGCTGGAAACAGACAGCAGTTAAAATGAGGATAAGTGTTGGAGGGCTTAATAAACAGAGTGAATATAAGGTAAGCAAGAAATAAACTGCAGGAGACATCCCAGGACTCCCAGTCTAGTAAGTGTGATGTCATTATCAGCCCTAGAGCCTTTGTAAAGAGCCTGGGAAGGAAGCCTTCTTGAAGCCTTGGAAAGAAATTTCCTGTTGAGAAGGCTGCCTTGGAAAGAGCAGGTTCATTTGGTTGAGGAAGATAGGCAACCCCAAAATAAAGTAATAAGGGGATAAAAGTCCTAGTTTCTTTTTCTACTGATCTTTTAAAGGATCTCCTGTTTACTAAAGTTAACCAGAAGCCTGAGGTCCTGGGTATCCTTTGATGTAGTTTATACAATTAGCTTTCAGAGACCCCAGTGCAGGTGGATCTTAAAAGGCAAACAATGTATCAGGCACAGTGGTTGTCAAGAAACAGTCAAATTATTGAGTTAAATAAACAAAGAACAGATCATTTTAGCCCATCAATATAATTCAAGTAAATGTAAAGTTTTATCACTAGTACCTCATTTATGACAGACTCATTTATTCAGAGTTGTGGACAAACAATGAGATAGATGTAACATCAGTTACCCTCCTCTGAAATTCATAACTCGAATACCAAAGTTCAATATCACTTGTTCATTTTACTTTCTAAGATTCTAGATGGAATTGAATTTGTTGTTCATTTGGCTGCTGCCTGGTCAGGGAAGTGTAGAGGTCCAGTTAAATGTTAAAGACACATCTGACCAAGTTTAGTTGTATCTTATTGTCACAATGCCTTTTGGCTGGGCCTCCCTTCTCATAGTTTTACCTCCCTTGTCTTTTCTTGCTCAGATTTTCATAAAACTAAAATCAGAGTGATGTTAACAAAAGGGTGGAATAGGCTCTTATTTCCCTTAGAACCAGATAAATAAAAGCTGAGTGTGTTAGCACTGTATAGTAATCCTCTCCTGCCCACCATTTCACTTTGCCTGGTTTCAGTTACTTAGAGTTAACCACTTTCTGAAAATATTAAAATTTCAAGAAATAAAAATTTGTAATTTTTGCCCACCATCTGAGATGCTGAATAGCATGATCGATGAAATCTTTTTTTTTTTTTTTTCGCGGTACCGGGGATTGAACCCAGGGGCGTTCTACCTCTGCGCTACACCCCTGGCCCTATTTTTTATACTTTATTTTGAAACCAGGTCTCACGAGGTTGTGGAGGGCTTCACTAAGTAGAGAGAGAGAGAGAGAGAGAGAGAGAGAGAGAGAGCAAGAGAGAGCTGAGGCTGGCCACGAACCCGGATCCTCCGGTCTCTGCCTCCCAAAGTACTGGGATTATAAGCGTGTGCCACCACGCCCTGTCCGTATGATGAAATCTTGTTCCATCCCACTCTGTCCTACTCAGGAAATGAATCACGCTTTTGTTCACTGTATCCACACTCTATACTGTAGCTGCCCACTAATCGCTTAGTAGCCATCTCAGTTATGATATGGATGGGTATATGTCCAAATACTGGCATTATGTATTTTGTTTGTAACTCTCTATTTTATTTTCTACAGGATTTAAAGGCAAAAGTAGACAAATAATTATAAATCTGTACTATCTGCCACAAAATTTATAAATGTGTTTGTATCAGCAAAAACATAAAAGGGAGGAATGGAACTGTATGAAACATAGATTTTGTATCATCCTGAAGTTAAGTTGGTATTGGTTTGAACTCGATGTTTTATAAATTTATAATGTTAAATACCATGGCAACAACACAAAATGAGAAATGAATCAAATTATTCATTATAAAAATCAAATTAAAAATGACATTAAAGGAGGAAATAAGGAACAAAAATGTTATATGATATGTAGAAATTAAGTAATAAAATGGTAGAATTAAGGCCTTCCTTATCAGTAATTACTTTAAGTGTAAATGAATTAAACTGTTCCAACAAAAGGCAGAAATCTACAGAAAAGAAAATTTAAAAAAAAGAAAAAAGGAGAAAGGCAGAGGAAAATACAAGATCCAACACTATGCCAACTTCAAGACACTTACTTTAGGTCAAAGACACACATATAGATGGCCCTCAGTAGCCACAAGTTCTTCGCACACAATTCAACCAACTGCAGATTGAAAAATATTTGGGAGATCATTTCATCTATATTGAGCATGTACAGACATTTTTCTTATCATTTCCCCTAAACAATATAGTATAGCAATTGTTTACATAGTATTTGCATTTCATTAGGTATAATAGAGATGATTTAAAGTACACAGGAGGATGTGTGTTGGTAACATGCAAATACGGCACCATTTTACATAAAAGTCTGGAGCATTCACCAACTTTAATATCGATAGAGGGGATCCTAGAACTAATTCCCTCAGACGCCAAAGAACAACTGTAGATTGAAAGTGAAAGGATAAAGATATTCCGTGCAAATTGAATAAATTCAGAGCTATGTGGTTATGCTAGTCTCAAACAAAATAGACTTTATATAAAAGCTGTTATAAAAGACAAAAAATAATGTTTTATACTGATAAAAGCATTAATCAAACAATATAAAAATTATAAGGATATATATATATATATATATCCTTATATATATATATGGACAGAATTAAAGGGATATATGGATAGTTCAGCAGCAAGAGTTTAAGATTTAATCCTTGTTCATTTAGGAAAAAAAAGTGCAGCTTCAATGCCATGTGCATTTAATTTTACTTAAATGCACTCTTTGAGGCTGAAGTAAATCTGACTGGTTTTCAATGTGAAATGAAATATGAAAACTGTTCTTGGAGTTCTTTCTGAACAGAGCTTGTCTCTCATCTTACCTAGAGAAATGTGTGTGTGTGTGTGTGTGTGTGTGTGTGTGTATGTGTATGATCAGTTTATATAAATATAGATATATGTGTATGATCAGTAGTTAAATTGTGTGTGTGCAAAATTTCTGTAATTCCTGAGTTATCTCAGGGTAACCATGGCAGCCACGAGTGCCTCTAGCCAGCATTCTTCAGGCAAATGAAAAGAGGGTGGATACATCAGTTTCAATAATGAATAGAACACCTAGACAAAGGATTGATAAGAAATAGAGTACTTGAATGGCACCATAAACAACTAAACCTAGGAGGAATGGATAGAAGCACTCGAGTTAGAAACAGCTGAGCACGCATTCTTCTCAAATGCACATGAGACACTCTCCAGAAAAGATCATATGTTATTCCACAAAACAAGTCTCAACAGATTTAAAAATACAGATGTCACTCAGATTTCTTCTCTGAGCACAATAGGATAAGTGAGAAATCAATAACAGAAGAAAAACTAGAAAATTCTTAAATACATGAAATGTGAACAGTATGCCCTTAAACAATGAATGGGTCAAAGAAGAAACCACATGATAAATTAAAAATGATTTAGAAACAAATGCAAGTAAAAACAAGACATACTGAAACCGATGGCATACAGCAAATACAGCATTCAGAGAGAAATTTATAGGTGCACATGCCTACATTTATTAAAAAAAGAGATCTCAACTCAATAACTAAACTTAACTCTTTTGAGAAAATAGAAAAAGAAGACCAAACTAAATCCAAAGTTAGCATAATAAAATAAATTATAAAGTCTAGAGTGTGATAACTAAAGCAGAATATAGAAAAACAATAGAGAAACCCAATATAACCAAGAGTGTCAAAAATCTCTTTAAGATTTACTGTATATTTTCTAGATATTTTCAATAACTGATTCTCAGTTGTTAATAAATACATGCTTCTCTTTTTTAAAGGGAAACAGAAATTAGAAGATTAAGAAAATACAGCACAGTTTAACACAAAATATAATCAGGTTAATCTTTAAATGATCACAAATAAAGCTTATTAATTCATCTAAATAGGAAACTTCACCCACCTAATACTAAATTCCAAATTGCACATAAGACTGCTAGTTAAATATTCCATATTGGTAAAGACATTTTATTAAATTGGTGTCTAAATTTCAAATATCTTGCACTAACAAAATAAAGGCCAAGTTTTTAAAAACAGCACAAATCAGACCCTGACATTCCTCTCCACTGCTTTTTTAGATCACAGTGGTTTGATAGATGAACATGTATCATTCTTGAGTATGGATGGACTTGTTTGGACAGGAATCTGTGTTTCACATTGGAACTGAATGTTTACTCTGCATCATTAATTAATTTATTTATTCAAGTGCTGAGTAACAGTGCTAAATTAAATGGACATAGTCCTGTAATTTATCACAAAAAAGGACTAAAGCTAATTGCAAATTTGCAAACGTATGTGAAGGAGGCTTTCAAAAAACTAAGAACAAGTATTATTAAGAAGTGTTGAAATATATTTGGCATACATACATGCTATGTATTCTGGTACTGAGCAGCTGAGAAAAATGTGAATTACCAAAATTTTTGGTAAATCATTTCATATTCTTTATTAAATGTATTTTTATTGGTGCCCTGTAATTATACATCATAATGAGGTTTAGAGTGATAGAAACATACATGCACACAGCACCTGGTGGTGTTTCTTTATTCAAAAATATGTGGTACCTATTATCTTTGTGTTTATAGACAAGAAAATTTATGATCAGAAAGTCCGAGTTTTCTTTTTTTTTTTTTTTTGAGGTACAGGGGATTGAACCCAGGGGCATTCTACCTCTGCGCTACACCCCTGGCCCTATTTTTTATACTTTATTTTCAAACCGGGTCTCACGAAGTGGCAGAGGGCCTCACTAAGTAGAGAGAGAAAGAGACAGGCTGTGAGAGAGAGAGAGAGAGAGAGAGAGAGAGAGAGAGCTGAGGCTGGCCGCGAACCCGGATCCTCCGGTCTCCGCCTCCCAAAGTACTGGGATTACAAGCGTGCGCCACTATGCCCGGCTAGAAAGACCAAGTTTTCTGTTACACAGACATGGAACTTTAATTGGGACAGAGGACATTTTGACTTCAAAACCTATCCTACAGAGAGCACATTGATTTTTCTCTTAAGTTGATAAATTTAAAACGTTCCTTGCAATATTAGAAACTACAAGTGAGTCAAGTTTCAAGATTTGCTAACTACAAATTGAGACATTCATCTATATTCAATAGTTTCATTAAGAAGGTGAAGTCATGCAGGGGGCATATGGTGGGAAGACTTCAAGAAGAAAACAGTTCAAATAATGCTATGTGTATATACAGAATTATCAACGCCAATCTCAGTGACACGAATGGGGCGTGGGGGGAGGGCTGGGATCCAGAGGGACCAAACCAAGTGCTGCTAGCACCTGTGCTCCTATCACTCGGAACCTCCTTATGAAGTATAATTACAATGCGCCAATAGGAGTATATTTTAAAAGTTGGTACCGAGAAGACACTTATAAAAGGAAGCTAATCTTACCAATAAGGCATTTTTATTATATTATTTGTATTACATTGGAATTAGTAATGATTGTCAAAATCTCAGGCTAGAGTAGAAAATCAAACTGTTATATTAAATAGATTCACAAATAAATGGTAAACTGTAGCTGTTAGTGATTCATATTCTACATTTTAGTATTAAAATACTTATAAAAATATTTCAAATAAGACAAATTAGTATTATGCAAGAAAATAATATCATTGATGAACAAGCTGCCAGAAATCACAAAGAATTTTTTAAAAAAAGAAGAATCTCCGTCAAAGCACTGAGAAAGAATGCAATCCACCAAGGTTGAAAGTCTGATTCTGTCCATGTGTAGAATCAAGAGTTGTAATCCAGAGAGTCCAGTCCTGTTTCAATCCTGCCAACCTCTCTAAATACTCTCCCAAAAGTTTATTTTTAGGAAAACTTTGAGATATTAATATGAGTAGTTAGAGGATAAATGTCCCAGTTTAAATAAAGTTGCATAAATCTATGTGGTCCTGAGGCAGGACCCCTGGCTTTGTCCTTAAAACTATTTTTGGAGCTGGGCATGGTGGTGCACACTTGTAATCCCAGTACTTGGGAGGCTGAGACTGGAGGATCGCAGGTTCGCAGCCAGCCTCAGCTACTTAAGTGAGGCCTCCGCAACATAGTGAGACCCTGTTTCAAAAATAAAAAGAACAAAATATAGGGCTGGGGGTGTAGCTGGGAGGTAGAATGCCCCTGGGTTCAATCCCCAGTACCACCAAAAAAACAAAAACAAACAACAAAACAAAAAGCTATTTGTTTCTAGAAGCAAAATAGAAAGAATAAAGCTTGGTTTCCCCCTCAGATGTAAGCAAACAGGCAGTTCAAAAGCTAAGACAGCACAAGGCTCACTCAGACATAAGCAAGGCAGAGTCACCCTGGACAGCTCAGGATTTCCCGTGCAGTGATAAAAGGGAAAACAATATAATGATTAACATAATGATTAATTGCTTGATCTGCTTCTGTCATCATGCTTAAACTAGGAAAAGCACGTCTCATGCACACCCTTTCCCTCCCCTCCCAACAAGAGGTAACCATATACATAAAAGAGCTTGTATGTTCAGTAATCAGTGCTCAGTCCCAAAGCATTGCTTGCTGAGCCTTCACTAGCGAATAAAGAAACCTGCTTCCAACTCCGCTCTCTGACTCCTTTCTTCGGGTCCTAGTTTTCCTGCAACAGTCTAAAGCACCTTAACTACAGCTCTTGAGAATAAGATAAATTAGTTGGAATTATCATTTGATTTTCAAAAGAGGAGGCTGATGGGTCCATATATGTGGTAATTCTTTACACACAGTGTATGAGTAGTCGCACTAGATGTGAAACAAATAGAGGCCATAAGTCATTTTCTATTTATTTAGTGCAGGTCCTATTAGTAAATCAATTATGCTAAAACAGTTTTGATTTTAGGGCTTTTGGTTTTTGAAGCTATAGTCAAAGGAATGTGGAGTTGAACTAGATTCCTTTTTTTTTGTGGAACTGGGGATTGAACCCAGGGGCATTCTACCTCTGAGCTACACCCCCAGCCCTATTTTTTTATTCTTTATTTTTGAAACAGGGTCTCACAAAGTTGCAGAGGGCCTCATTAAGTAGCTGAGGCTGGCCGCAAACCTGTGATCCTCCTGTCTCAGTCTCCCAAGAGATTATAAGCGTGCACCACCAAGCCTGGCCTCTAGATCCCTTTCTTTGAAAGCCAGGATGCAAGCTTGCATGTAAATCTCTAAACATTACTGCATTGTAGAGAGTCGTTTAATTTGATTTGGTTCTCTGTAACATAAGATTGAATATCCCTTTAAATATAATATATAATATCCCGTTTATTCCACTGAATATTGACCAGGTACCAGACTTCAGGCCAGCAAGAGTGATTCAAGGGTGAACAAGACAAATGATGCTCCTGCCCTCATGATACTAGTAGTCCAGAAGAAACAATATTCACTAAGAGATAATTTTATAAATGATTAGATTGAAGTGAGAAATACAACATCTAAGGAGGTTCTGAGTATGTTACTCAAGTCCGAGAAGCCAGCAAAGTATTCTTTGAAAAAGTGCTAAATCAAAACCTACAAAGGGGCTGGAAGAAGAGAGAACTTGAAGGGAGGAAAGCAGGTGGCAGACCAGAGAGGGAAAGCCTGCTGGGAAGAGAAGCTGGAGCATCAGCTGGGGTCAGAAGGGGTCAGCCCTTATGAACATTGTGGACTTGGGCCTTTATCCTAACAACAATGAAAACTGTTGAGAGATTTTAAGCAGGTTGTCATGCTCAGGCTTGCATTAATAATATCACTGTGTTTGTAGCAAGGGAAATGTATCAGAATGTGGGAGATAAGTTAGTGGGCTATATGGAGAAATTACTCCCCACCCTTATTGGCAACTCTTTTGGGAAGCAGATTCTGACATTGTGCTTTACAGGAAGGAAACACATCTCTTGGTCATTAACACTGGGCATTACAATTGGAAGTGGAGGAATTTTGTGTCTGGCAAAAGGTATCATGGACACAGGCACATATTAGAGATGGAGGAGGAGACAACTGTAAGACAGTGGGACTGACTAGTGTATAATGAGCCTTACATGTTGACAAGAGAAAGACAACCCATTAAATAAATAAGCAGCATAGAGTAAATATACTTTGCCAGCAAATATATATTGAATGGTACTCAAATTTAGTAGCAGCCAAGAAAATGTAAATGCTTAAAATCAATTTAGGTGCTATAATACTATGCTATATTTTTTAATAAGATAGCAATAGTAAACTCTTATTACAAAATGGAAATTAACTTAGTGAGAATGTAATCATAATTGCTGATGCCTTAGATTTGTGTTATAAAAATATCGCAAACCTGAAGTTGAAGGGAAAGTGTCAGAGTCTATTAATCTTATTCTCTAGTATGAGTCTGAGGGAGACAAAAAGTAATGGTGAATTAGGGACTAAAGGTAAATACTTTCTAAAGTAAATGTTCCAGAAAAGTGCTGAATATGGAATATCATTGACTCACCATAAGACATATGACTTTGCTACAAACTATGTTGTTACCTATTAATTTACCTATTATTGTATACATTTGATGACCAAATTAATTAACCAAGGTCTAGCTTCCAGAAGATAAAGTAACGTTAAAACCTACCCCAATGGGGACCTTTATGGTCACCCAGGATAGTGAAATAACAATGCCGAAAGGAAGGACCACATAAATAAACCCAATATTTAAGTAGTCTGAGTTCTCATGAAAGAAAATCAGTATTATCTATCTATATCTATATCTATCTATCATTTATCATCATCATCATCATCTATCTTGTACTGGAAATTGAACCCAGTGGCATTCTACCTCTGAGCTACACCCTAAGCCACTTTATTAATTAATTAATTAATTAATTAATTTATTTATTTACACTGGGAATTGAACCCAGGAGAATTTAACCTCCAAACTAAACCCCTAGCCCTTTTTATTTTGAAACAAGGTCTCCATAATCTGCTGAGGGTCTTGCTACATGTCTGAGATTGGTCTTAAAACTGTGATCCTCTTATCTCAGCCTCCTGAGTACTGGCCTGAATATTGCAGGCATGTGCCACTGCACCTGGCTTTCATATCAATGTTTTAATAAAATATTGAAAGAAAAAATAAGAGAATAGTTGTTTTGCATTTCATTTTAAGTGTGGGACTGTTTGTTTTTTCCTTATTCCTTTTTTAGAAACCATCAGTATAAAGAGTATATTAATCTGGACCTTCAGGAGCCGGATCTATCTAAAACCTGATTCATTTTATTTACCTGTCACATGAGTACATATATCTCTACCAGTTTCTCGATAGTATTAGATGTCAAGATCTTTATAGTGTTGTATAGCTTTGTAATGACAAACGACTCAAAAAATGTATTTATACTACATTTGACATTATTTCAATCTAAAAAAAATTGTAGGGTTGAATGCTTTGTAAGTATACAGTGCCCCAAAGAAATAAGTACTATTATTTTTACCTTCTTTTAAACCCTTTAGTCATGAAATGTGGCATACCTAAGTTCCAAGAAATTCTGAATTCAAGGCCATTATTTACAGGTTCTACCTTCTTTTCATGTCATATACAAATTAAAAATCTTCTTCCTTATTCATAGTAACTGGAGTAAACAGGAGTTCCCTTGACCAATGCTACTGATTTCAAATATTACTTCATCATACTGTTAGAATATTGTTAGTCATGCTTTCTAAAATAAAATTAAATTTAAACCGTGATCCAAGTTTTGTTTTATGTATAATCCATTACTTAAACCTGTATGCATGAGGCTAAAGGGTGTAACTCAGTGGTAAAACACTTTCATAGCATACATAAGGCCCTGGGTTCAAACCCCAGAACTGCAGAAATAAATAAATAAATAATAAAATATATTTACTAATAGTAAAAATTTAATCTATAATACATTGAATAATATTTTCTTATTTTGCCTCCTTTATTTTAATAATCATTTCCAGAGATACAAAATCAACTCAAATAATTATACCAGAAAATTATGAATTAATAGCCCAAACTCCATATTGGCTGAAAAGCATCAAGAGTAAATGGACTGAAAAAAACACTGAAAGTAAATGAGATTCATCTTACTTCTGGTCCTGCAAAGTGGAGATGGGCATATCATTTGGAGAGCTCTTCGCTAGGTTTTTCACCTGAAAGTAAATATCATTGTGATACCCATGATATACCACAAAGGATAATACACGGCTTTGTGACAGCATTTGGAAAGGATTTTGAGTGCATGGGAGAGATGCTTTGTTAACCTGAGAACATTTCCTTGAGGCTTGAGCACAAAAATCACAATGTAAAAAGAATCAGTTTTATTTCCAGATTTACTATATCTATTTTAAGTGCCATATTCTTAAAACACAAGTGCAACATGTAGATGCTTGTAAGAAGTAAAACTGTCAAACTTTCTTATAGTATATCGGTTATAAACTAGCATAATATTTATGACAAATAATCTATAGCATTTCCAAAGTAAGCAAAGAAAGCAAGATTGTAGTATATGTGGATATTGAATTATTTGTTAATTGAGAATAAATGCCATAAATCAGTGGCTTTGGTTTAATTTCAGTAAATTCACAGAAGATAAAAATTTCTTCTAGAATTCAAGAGCCTCAGTAAGGTGCTGATTAGTGAGTGATTAGCTATGAGTTCTGTCTCAGAACTGAGATAAAAGAATTCCAATTTGAACTTAACAATGTTTCTTCCTTTTACAACTTTAAGATTTTTAACTTGTTTGGTTTATATAAAATTTCAAAAAAATTATAATTCTGCAAGGTGCACTCTATGGGTGATGTTGTTGCTGATTGACAATGTGTATCTTTCCTTTTACTTAGTAAAAGATAACTAGTACTACACCTATATTTGGTTTATTTTTATTTTACTTTTATTGGTGCATTAGAGTCTCACATAATAATGTAGTTGATAGTGATAGTGACATAAGTGCACACAGCACTTGGTGGGCTTTCCTCCAGCTTCCCTCCCCACTCCCCCCTTCCCCATTCAGAATATTAAGATTGACATTGATATTCTCACATATGCACATAATGTCAATGGAAGTGATTCTTTCATTGATCCTCCCTCTCCCCTGCTTTCTCTATACCACCTCCTTCATTCCTCTGGAGTTTCCCCCCCATTATCTGAAGTCCCTCTGGTATCTGAATTACACCCATGCTTCCACATATGAGAGAAAATATATGAACCTTCACTTTCTGTGACTGGCTAATCTCACTTAACATAATGTTCTCCAGGTCCATCCATTTTCATGAAAATGACATAATTGTGTTCTTCTTTACTGCTGAGTAGATATCCATTATGTGTATATCTCATAATTTTTAATGTTATCTTGATGGACACCTAGGTTCATTCCATAATTTGGCTATTGTGAATTGTGCTGCTATAAACATACATATGCATATTTACTATAATATTTTAATTTCTGTCCCTTAGGAAAGAGAATCTCCACACTGATCTCCATAGTGGCTGCACTAATTTGCAATCCCACCAACAATGTAGAAGAATTCCTATTCCCCCACATCCTCACCAGCATTTATTGGTGTTTAGATTCTTGATGATTGCCATTCTGAATGGGGTTAGATGTAATCTCAATGTAGTTTTGATTTGCATCTCCCTAATTGCTAATGATGTTGAACATTTTTTCATGTATTTATTGGACATTTGTATTTCTTCTTTTGTGAAGAGTCTATTTAGTTCAATTGCCCTTTCTTGATTTCTTTTTAGTGTTAACTCTTTTAAGTACTTTGTATATTCTACATACTAGTCCTCTATCAGAAGAATAGCTAGCAAAGATCTTCTCCCATTCTGTAGTCTCTCTCTTTAGACTCTTGATGGTTTCCTTTGATGAGCAAAATCTTTTTAGTTTAATGTCATCTCATTTATTAATCCTTGTTTTAATTTCCTGAGCCTCAGGGGTCTTACTGAGGAAGTTTCTGCCTGTGCCTATATGTTGGAATGTTGGACCTATGCCCTTCTTTAGTAATTTCAAAGTCTCTTGTCTAATTTCTGGGTCTTTGATTCATCTTGAGTTGACTCTTGTGCAGGGCAAAAGGTAAGGATTTAATTTTATTTTTCTCCAAATGGATAACTAGTTTTCCCAACACCATTTGTTGAAAAGGCTCTTTTCTCCACCGTATGTGTTTGGCACCTTTGTTGAAAATCAATTGGCTATAAGTGTGTGGATTTATTTCTGTGACTTCTATTCTGTTCCATTGGTCTATGTGCATGTTTTTGTGCCAATACTATGCTGTTTTTATTACTATAGCTCTGTAGTATAATTAGAAATAGGGTATTGTGATGCCTCCTGCATGGTTCTTATTGCTTAGAATTGCTTTGGATATTATGGGTCTTTTGTTTATCCATATGAAATTTATGACTGATTTTTCTAGGTCTGTGAAAAATGATATTGGTATTTTGATGGAAATTGTATTGACTCTGTAGATTACTTTTGTTAGAATGGTCATTTTGATAATATTTATTCTGCCTATCTAAGAGCAAGGGAAATATTTTCATCTTCTAAGATCTTCAGTTTCTTTTTTTAGTGTTTTGTAACTTTCATCATAGAGGTCTTTGACCTCATGGTAAGATTTATTCTTAGGTATTTTATTGTTTTTGAGGTTATTGTGAATTGAATTATTTTCTGGATTTCTTTTTCAGTGGATTTATGATTGGCATATAGAAAAGCTACTGATTTTTTTAGATTGACTCTTTATCCTGCTATTTGGTTTAATTTGTTAATCAGCTCTAGAAGTCTTTTGGTTGAGTTCTTTGGGTCCCCAAAATAAAGGATCATGTCATCTCTAAATAGAAATAATTATTTAATTTCTTCTTTTCCTATTGAATTTCTTTGATATTATTCTCTTGCCTTATCACCCTGGCAAGAGACAGGAGAACTATATTGAAAAGGAGTGGAGATATTGGGCATCCTTGTCTTGTTCTTGATTTTAAAGTGAATTCCCACAGTTTTTCCCCATTCAAGATGATGTTGGCTTTGAGTTTATTTTATATTGCCTTAATGATGTTGAAGTAAGTTCCTTCTATTCTGATTTTCTGCAGTGTTTTTTTTTAACATGAATGAGTGTTGGGTTTTGTCAAATGCTTTTTCAGCTTTTATTGAGATGATCATGTGATTTTTGTCCTTAGTTCTATTTATGTGGTGAATGACATGCATTGGTTTGCTTATGTTGAACTAGACTTTCATCCCTGAAATGAAAGCAATTTAATCATGGTGTACAATTTTCTTGATATGGTTTTGAATGTGTATCACTAGTATTTTGTTTATAATTTTTGCATTTATGTTCATCAAGGATATTCATCTGTAATTTTCTTTTCTTGAGGGAGCTTTATTTAGTTTTGGTATTAAATCGATACTGGCCTCATAGAAGGAGATTGGAAGGCTTCCAGCTCTTTTAATTTCACAGAATAATGTGCAACATTGGGTTTATTTCTTTTCTAAATGTTTTGTAGAATTCAGCTGGGAATCTTTCTGGATCTGGACTTTTCGTTGATGGAAGGCTTTTTATTGTTGTTTCTATCTCCTTGCTTGCTACTAGTTTGTTTTGATTTTCTATATCTTATTGGTTCAATTTAGGTAGGTAGCATGTGTTTAGAAATCTTTCAATTTTTTTCCTATGTTTTCCAGTTAATTGGAGTATAAATTTTTGAAATAGTTTCTGATGATGCTCTGGATTTCCACACTGTCTGTGGTGATATCTCCTATTTCATTTCTGATTTTAATTGTTTGGGTTGATTCTCTCTTTCTTTTTGGTTAGGTTGGTTAAGGGTTTATCAATCTTGTTAATCTTTTCAAAGAACCAGCTTTTTTATTTTTTATCTTTTGTGTTTTTGTTTGTTTGTTTGTTTTGTTTTCTATTTCACTGATTTACACACTTATTTTAATTATCTTCTGCTTTCAACTGGCTTTGGGATGAGTCTGCTCCTGTTTTTCCAGGTTCTTGAGGTATGAAATTAAGTTGTTTATTTGGTAGCTTTCTGTTTTTCTTCTGTGGGAACCCAGGGCTATAAAGTTTCCTCTTATAACTGACTTCAAAGTGTCCCATAGATTTTGTTATGTTGGGTCTCTATTTTCATTTAATTCTAGGAATTTTTTTTCTTCCTTTCCTTATTTTTTCTATGATTCTGTCCTCTTTCAAACGTGTATCATTCAGTCTCCATGTATTTATTTAATTTCTTTTGATCTTCCTCTTGTCAATTTCTACTATCACTTCCTTATGATCTCAAAGATGCAAGGAATTGTATTACATTTTTGAACTTCTGGTGCTTGCTTTGCTGCCAAAAATGTGGTCTATTATGGAGAAGAGAATTGAGAAGAATGTTTATTCATCTGTTGTTGGTTGGAATATCTTGTATATGTCTGTTAGTTTCATTTGGTTTAGAGTGTTTTTTGGCTCTGAAAAGTCTTTACTCATCTCTTGCCTGGAAGATCAATTTAGTGGTGTGAGTGATGTGTTGAAGGCTCTCAATATGATCATATTTGGGTCTACTTGAGATCTACTGTCCTAAAGAGTTTGTTTTATAAAAGTTGGTACACCCACATTTGAGGCATAAATTTTTACTGTCATTACATCTTCGTGTTGGATTGTTCCTTTTCTTAGTAAGAAGTGACCCACTTTGTCTCTTCTGATAAGTTTTATCTTAAAGTCTGCTTCGTCAGATATAAGCATTGCTACTCCTGATTGTTTTCATTCTCCATTTGCATGGTATATCTTTTTACATTCTTTCACCTTTAGCCTATGAATATCTTTGCCTGTAATGTGAGTTTCATGCAAGTATCATATAACTGGATTATGTCCTTTAATCCCTATTGCCAGTATATGTCTTTTAATTGGAGATTTCAGATGTTTAACATTCAATGTTTTTATTAAGAGATGACTTTTATTTCTTGTCATTTTGAGTTATATTTTCTGTTTGATATAGTATTATTTCTCCTTCACTTAGTTGCCCATGTAGTAGAATTTGCCCCTTCTCAGGTTATGGTATTAATTTGTTTTTCTTCTTCGTGTTTTATTTCTTTAAGTATTTTCCCTAGTGCTAGTGTAGTAGTCATGAACTCTTTTAATCTCTGCTTGTCTTGTGAGGTTTTTATTTCTCCACCAATTTTGAATGTTATCTTTGCTGGATATAGAAGTCTTGGTTGGAATTTGTTTTCTTTGAGGGTTTATAGTACAACATACCAGTCCTTTCTGGTTTTCATGGCTTCGGTTGAGAATTCCAAAGTGATTCTTATTGTTTTCCACTGAATATTACCTGTCTTTTATTCTCAATGCATTTAAGATTCTTTCCTTTGCCTCTATGTTAGTCATTTTGAGTATTTAGTGATGTGGAAAAGTTTTTCATTGATCTTGTCTTGTTGGAGTTCTGAATGTATCCTGCAAAAGGATGTCCAACTCTTTTCTTTTTTTTTTTTTTTTTGCAGTATTGGGGATTGAACCCAGGGGTGTTCTACCTCCACGCTACACCCCCACCCTATTTTCTTATACTTTATTTTGAAACCGGGTCTCACGAAGTTGCGGAGGGCCTCACTAAATAGAGAGAGAGACAGAGAAACAGGGAGATAGAAAGAGAGAGCTGAGGCTGGCCATGAACCCGGATCCTCCGGTCTCCGCCTCCCAAAGTACTGGGATTACAAGCGTGCGCCACCACGCCCGGCTGTCCAACTCTTTTCTGTGTTAGAAAAATTATCTGATATTATTTCTCTGAAGAGGTTTCTAATGCCCTTGGTTTGTGTTTCTAGACCTTGTTCAATACCTATTATCTGAATGTTAGTTCATTTCATATTGTTCTATACTTCTTGGATGTTCTGGTTGTGTTGTCTTATTGTCTCTCTATGTTATTGACTGTGTGTTCAGTTTTTAATGCGCTGTCCTATAAGAGAAAGACTCTATTTTCCATGTGGTCTTGTCTGACAGAGGCAGTTTCTATTAAGTTCTTTAATTCATTTATCATCTCCTTCATTTCTCTCAAAGCCTTTTTTTGGTTCTTACTTAAGGCCTCAGTTTCTCTATTTATATATTATTTCAATACCTGTATAATTCTCTGATTTCATTCCTGAGGCCTTTTATCATATTGAAAATTAAAATTCTGAGCCAGGCGTGGTGGTACACGCTTGTAATCCCAGTACTTTGGTAGGCGGATACCGGAGGATCCAGGTTCGCAGCCAACCTCAGTGCGCATGCGTGCATGCGTGATCTATCTCTCTCTCTCTCTCTCTCCTCTCTTCTCTCTCTACCTAGTGAGGCCCGGGGTGTAGCGCGGAGGTAGAACGCCCCTGCATTCAATCCCCGGTACCGCAAAAAAAAAAAAATTCTGAATTCTCCTTCTGACATTTTCTGCAGCTCAGTATTGGTAATCTCCCTTGTTGTTGAATTGTGGGAGTTTATCCTTTTTTCATTGCTTTTCATTCTCATATTTTCAGAATTCTCAGTTTTTTTATTTCTGTGATCTTGGTATCCTCTTCCTGTAAGAATCCTATGTCTATGTGTTATCCCTTTATAATAAGGCCTATGTTGGGGGTATATATTTGCCTCTACAAATCTGTCTCATATAATAAGACTATTGGGTTTATCACCCAGAAGCTCTTTAACAAGATATAGTTCTTAGTGCAGGCAAACAGGAGTTTTTGATTGGCTGCAGGCCACCATGGACTCCTGGCCTAAACTCAGCAGGGCCAGAGACTATGATGTTCCATTCAGAGCCTGAAGCCTGCTGGTTGGGATTTAATGCTCCACTGACATCACTGCTGCTCTGTTGGTTACAAATCTCTGAAACTATGCAGAGCACTGACCTCTGGCATTTGTGGTCACTGGGACTAAGTTCAGCAGGACCAGAAATTACTATGTTCCAAGCTTGTGGCTCAGCTGGCTGAGTTTTTATGGCCCAGGACACCAACACTGATCTGTTTGTTGTGATCACATGGAACCCTGTCAGGCACAGGCATGTGTGATCTCTATGTACAAACTCTGCTGGTGGAGAGAGAGTGTTGAGTTCCCAGTCTGTAGCTGCAATCACGTGAACCCTTGTTGGTCCCTGGCCTTCCTACTTTCAGGGTCCAAGCTCCAGCCAAGAAAAATTCTATAGTTCTGAGCCTGGGGCTTGGGTGGCTCAGTTATCTAGCCCCAGGGGCACTGCTGCTGCTCTGGGCAGGTGAAATCTAGTTGGCCTCTGGCCTAGGTGTTTGTGGTGTGACCAAGTGTGAGTTTACAGCCTTCTGAGGCTGCAGCATGGTTATCTGAGCTATTTTACCTCACAGACACCACTGCTGGGGGACCTGTAGTGATTGTTAGAGACCCTTCATGGGTGAGGCTAATTGCTGACCGTGTGTTCTTCCTACCCTAGTGTCTGTAGGGAATGTCTGCTAATTCACCTTTCTGCCATGTCTGACTGTAACCCCTTGCCCCATCTCCACAGGAATGATTTTCCAACTCACAGACACCATGGGTCTATTCATTGCCATGCAAGTTCCTGTAGCTACACAGTCTCCTGCTGGGATGGTTTGTAAACTCATGATATTTATGAGTGCTGTTCATGTTCCTACAGGAAGGAATGAATTCAGCTGCAGCCACAGCAGTTTGCTGGGTAGTTTCATAGTGGCCTTGACAGAGCAGGTTATATCCACGGGGTCCCTGCAGGAAAGTCCTGTTGTTTCTTGTTCTGAGTTCAGCTGCCTCTTTAGGAGTTTGCTGGGGCAATTTGGCTGGGCAGTCTGGGGAGTCGCAGTCTTGAGGTATTTGAGCACAGAGAGAGGAGTGTGACTGCTTATGATGATGGCTTTCTGCAATCACTGGCTCAAAAAGAATTGCTTCTTCTTTGTTGACGCTGGTCTCTGAGAGTCTTTGGTCCTAGCAATCACCACCTCTAGTGCAGGCTCACCAAGATGGTGTCGCCTCTGCTCTCCACTCACCAGATGAGACACGTGGAGCTTTTATCATCCTCTGCTCTCCGTGCTGCATCCAGTTCCACCACATTTTGACTGTCTTTCTTCTGTGGATTTCTGATTGCTTTTCTTCTCTTGCCAAGAAGCAGTCTTCTCATTGGTTGAGTTCTGAGTCTCAGAGCATTGAAAATGCACTGTCTTCCTCTAATCCACCATTTTTAATCTCCTACACTGATTTGAAGCTATATGAACCCTTCTAAAGTTCAGTAAGAAAATTGTCTAAAAAACAGAAATTTTAGTGATTTGATAGTGAAAGCCAAAGTTTTAGATTATTTAAAGAAATATTTAAGAACAAAATGGTTGCTGCTGCCCTGCCTTCCAGCTCTTATGTAACCAGGTACTATAGAGGGAAAAGGGTTTGGGGAAGGATAATTCATCTTAGTGAAATTGAACCAGCACACAAAACAAAATCTTTGGTCTTTTAAAAGATGTATGGCCCTAGGTTTAGGAAATTTAACTTAAAAGAGATATTAAAGTATGGGTTTCAACAACTGTAATATAAAATAGACTGTCAACATGCATGAGGCCTGGGTTCAATCCCTAGCAGAATAAATGAATGAATGATAGACTGTTATGCCACATGCAACTCGAATCCAACATTTGCAGAGTCACATAGTCTTAAAGATCATCAACTACTTTCTGAGCTCTAAAGAGGGAAAAATTGTTTCTATAGATTGAATTTATATATATGCGGTCTCTTTCAAATGTCATCTTCTGGCCATTTCATTAGCAACACCCCATTTCTATTTTGAATGGCAACCATGAAACTAGAAGGGATAGATTGAAATGTGAAAAATCTGACATGTATGATGTTTTTTGACAACTTTAATGTATGTTGATAACCCCCTTTCCTGGGCGTCACTGCAAGTTCATCCACAAAGGACAAAGACCAAAGCACACGACTTCACAGTGAGCCATTCACAGCAGAGAAATCCTGCTGATTGAAGTATAAGAGGCTTTATCCTGAGCTCCTGCCAGTCAATGCCAGTGTGGCTCAGCCTTGAAATCAAGACACATGAGTATCAAATGCCTTAATGACATGTTTTTGCAAACTTAGCATGTTGATTACCAGAGATGAACTATTCTTAATAGCATTTAAGCATTTTTAACTCCACTGATACCACTACAAATTGGCTTATTTTTAACCATAAGTTTAAAATTGTTCTTTTCCTTAGGCAGATTTGGTAACTGATTTATTGAACAGTTTGAACTCAGTAGGATATAAACATGAAAGTCAATTAGCATATTCTAAGAGACTGTTGTGTGCCAATCTCTATAGGTGGGACTGCAAATTATATGAAAATGAATTAAGCACAACCCCAACCTCAAATCATTTAGCTTAGTAGAGGAAATGAGGTACAAGTGGCAAAAATTATAAAATAAAATGGACTATGATATGCCACAAGACTATTAGACTTTTGCATTTAGGCTCTCATATAACTTTAAAAATCATCAGCTTCGCTGGGTGTGGTGGCGCACGCTTGTAATCCCAGTACTTTGGGAGGAAGAGACCGGAGGATCCGGGTTCACGGCCAGCCTCAGCTCTCTCTCTCTCTCTCTCTCTCTCTCTCCCT
>PVJS01018444.1:0-34872 GCA_004027185.1 Glis glis | reverse complement strand
CAGGATTGAGTTGTTCACTGGACATGAACAAGCCAGGATAACCTGGGTGTGCTGAAATGGGGAGAGAAAAGAGGAAGGTGAAGGTGGAGAGGAAGAATGGGACAAGATCAGCAAGGCCACAAAATGGAGCTTAGATTTTAATCTAGTTTCATGGAAATGCATCAAGCAGAGAAAAGAGCTGATCTCATTGGGAGGCTGAAACTGGAGGACCCGGGTTCACGGCCAGCCTCAGCTACTTAGTGAGGCCCTCCGCAACTTAGTGAGACCCTGTTTCAAAATAAAGAATAAAAAAATAGGGCTGGGGGTGGAGCTTGGAGGTAGAATGCCCCTGGTTCAATCCCCAGTACCACAAAAAGAAAGAAAGAAAGAAAGAAAGAAAGAAAGAAAGAAAGAAAGAAAGAAAGATGCCTGGCTGCTGAGTAGCAGACAAACTGGGATTATCCATGGTCTTTGTGGAAACATGACAGAAAAAGGGTGGAGGGAGAGAAACCATTTATGATATAATTGTCTTAAATATTTCCTTTAAATAATTTAGAACCACAACAGTGCCATAGCTTTGCTTCAACCATCAAACATAGTTTATAAAATACAAGAGCAGAAAGAAAACCCATTACATCTGGTTTTTTTTTTTGCATTCCATGATCTTTTTTCTTTGCTGATGTTCAAAGATTATGTTTTTATTGTATTTTTTGTTGTTGTTTGCAGAACTTTATTTAGCCTTTGTTTATGGTTCATGTGCTGGTGACAAATTTGTTTAGTTCTTCTTCATTTGAGAATGTCTTAATGTCACTTCATTCCTGAAAGATGTGTTCACTGGGTATAGGATCAGGGTTGACAGTTCTTTTCTTTCAGTACTCAAAATTTAATACTGGATTGCAAGGTTTCTGATGAGAAATCTCCTGTGATTTGACTTGTTTTTCCACAAGGAGTAAGAGGTTGTCTTTCTGTGGCCACGTTGGTTACTTCATCTTTTATCTTTATTTAGTTTCAGAAGTTTAATTTTGATATGTCTCGGTG
Source organism: Glis glis (assembly GCA_004027185.1). Lineage (NCBI taxonomy): Eukaryota > Metazoa > Chordata > Mammalia > Rodentia > Gliridae > Glis > Glis glis. The sequence goes on along the minus strand of PVJS01018444.1, from coordinate 33,855 downwards.
GTGTGGATTTCTCTGGTTTATTCTGTTTGAGGTTCAATAATCTTGTTGAACCTGCAGGCTTATGCTTCTTGCCAAATTCTGGAAGCTTCCAAACGTGTTTCTTCAAGTACTTTTTCAACTGAAACTTCATTTGGAGGCTTCTCTAGGGAAAGATCTGCTCTCAGGCTCCCTCTGATTGAAACCTCTAGTAGGTCAATCTTGATGGCAAAAGACTAAATGCTTCCAACGATCAGGAGCCTGCTAAGAATGGCAGCTCTCACCACTTCTGTTCAACAATGTACTAGGGCTCCAATTGTTGCAGAAAGAAAATTTTTGAAAGTCACATATATTAAAATAGAGGAAGTTAAACTTTCTTTACTCATAGACATCATGGTCTTTTTGTAGAACATACTACAGAATTATTTTTAAGTTATTAGAATTAATAAGTAGTAAGTTTAGGAAGATTCCATGTGCTTGTAAATGCACAATAATTAAGTGAATTTGTGTGTGTGGTGCTGGGGATTGAACCCAGGGGTTTTCTATCTCTGAGCTATACCCCCAGCCCTATTTTATTTTTTTTATTTTGAAACATGCTATGCGCATGTATGTCACTGTCAATATGATATTCATTATGATGAGATACTATAATGTACCAATAAAAACACATTAAAAACAAAAAGAAACAGCATCTCACTAAGTTGTGGAGGGCCTCATTAAATTGCCCAGGCTGGCCATGAACCTGCTATCTTCCTATCTCAGCCTTCCAAGTACTGAGATTTTAGGCATGTACCACCATGCCCAGAAAATTAAGTGAATTTTTATATTCCATATTCCATTTTCATATTTCCATACACAGACTTGCACACAAATATTCACAGCAGCTTTATGTATAGTAACCAAAAGTTGGAAACAACTCAGATGTCCTTAACAGGTCAATGGGTAAAACAAAGTGTACTATATATACCCAGTGGAATAGTACTCAACAATAAAAAGAAATGAGCTATTGATCGATGGAACAACACAAATGTATTTCAAAATAATTATACAGAGTATAAAAGTCAGTAAAAGACAAGAGTACATACTGTCTGATATCATCTACATAAGATTCTCAGTAAAGCAAATGAATATCCAGTAACTGAAAGCATTCCAATTGTTTTCCGTGTGTGGTGCCAGTAGGTGAGGGAGATCAGAGATAGAGAAAATACTGAAAAGCACAAGCAACAATTATGTTCATTAACTTTATTGGGATAATGATTTCATGTGTGTACACACATGTTAAAATTTATCAGAGTGCATATTGTCAAAATGCAAAAGTCACTATATTCCAATTATACTTCAATAAAGCTATTTTTAAAGCTTTACAAAAGAGTACTTTGGGAAGTATGCATTAGTTTGTCCTGGTAGCCCTTCCTAATCAAGTTCCCCCCTCTAGTCACAGATCTATGTGAATTTGGAGCTACCAAAAGTTCATAATAAAAACAAACCTAATAAAATACACGTGTTGGGTCAGAGGCACAGTTCAGTCATAGAGCAAATCATGTGCAAATCATGTTCAATCATGTGAAAGGCTCTGGGTTTGAACCTGAGCATGGAAAGTAAGTAAGTAAGTAAATGAATAAATAAATAAATAAAATGCAGGTGTCCATCTCTAAAAATTAACATCCTAACCAATTTATCTAAGAAACGTCATAATACAAATAATACTCCCAAGAGAGGCTAATCATATTTCTTTTATTTTTCACTTCACTTTTTTTTAACTTGGGATTTAGAAAGATACAAGAGGGTCTTGAAGAAAACTTTTACTTAAGAAGATATACACACGGTCTGGCATCAGATTTTGACACGTGTCTCTGTAAGCAATTTTCAAAGCCGGTGATATTTTTGAAAAACAATGAATGCCCTGTCAATCAGTGCTTCAAAGTATAGAGAAGCCTGAAATACTTCAGATAAGATAGATAAAAATGAAGCTGAACTTGTGAAAGATGCATTAGCACATTTCCATTTAGAAGATCAGTCATGAGAAAAAGCTAGTCTTTCCCTAAGGGGTTCCTAATAGCCAGGCCTCAAAAAGATTTTTTTAAATTATTCCATAAAGTTGTCAGCCTGTATTTAAAGGCTGACGTGCATTCTCTCTTACATTTCTATTGAGAATAATTTTCCTTAAAGAAAAGTTCTTTTGAGATTTTAAAAATATTGTTGTTAACTGAGACCAATTTTGAGTTCTCCTGAGATAAATAAGAAGTGAGAAATCTTGGTAAGTTTACAGAATCATTATCAAGATCTATACCATTTATTCCTTTGAGGATAGAATTAAGCTAAATTGCAGTGGGATCATGTGGCATAAACTGATGGCCTTTTGGATACTGGACTGACCCCATATTCTCTCCAGTGCATTCGATCGTCCTGTACACTAATGCTACTGAGGAATGTCTCCACTTCAGTTATCAGCAACTCTGCCATCTTCCTCCAAGAGTTTTGTAAGCTCCTGCTTCATTGCCCTCAGGAAATGGCTCATCTCATGCCATATTTGGATTATATCCTTCTCTAACAGGAGGTATGCAACTCTAGAAGGTCAATAAATGTGGGTGCTTATAGAAGGGATTTTTTGCATATCAGGGAATCACTTAGTGTCTTCCCAAAGCATTCTCCCTGTGCAAATACCCACCATCAAGTGCGATTCCCAGCCTCGCTATCAAAAGCCCCTTCTCTAACTGTTCACAGAGGCTTGCCCTAAAGCAAAATTCTCAAAATGTGATCTAATCATCCACATTAGACTTGGTAACTACTATCAAAAACTGTAGATTTTTAGGTCTACTATTAGTCCCCAAACCCCTGAATATCCATTTTTAACTAGGTTGTACTAAAGGAGGAGTCCTAGGTAGTTGATCATAGCCTCCCACCACCTCATTCTACTGATAACCACAGTTATTAAGAGCATTTTAACATCAGAGAGACAACAGAGCATTTTCAATCCCCAGAAAATTAATTAAATTGAAAATGAAACATGACAGTAGAGAGGGAAATCCATAGTTCAGAACTCAGTTTTAAATGTAGCAAAATGAAAACATGATTCTTTCTGCAGTGTTGTTGAGTACACTACAGGTAAATGTGAAATGATAGCAAAACAGTGCTAGACTATTATTTGTCTTATGGGTGAATATCATGTGAATTATAGAATTATAGAAATAGAGGGAAAATGTGATAGTGAGTAGAAAAATCGCCCAGTATTTTTAACATGACACATTTTCTGAGACTGAGATTTAAATTGTCCTATTTCCTATAATATTATTAAAAGTAATTTTTATCTTCATATTCATATTTTATTGAATAAAAATATGTCTCTGTACTCATTCATGATAGTGAACAAAATCTTAAACAGTGGGCCAGATAAATTACGACTTGTATCCAGTACGTCCATTTAAAACCAGGTGAAACTGGGCTTTTTATTTCAGCCACTCTAGCGATAATTTTTATCAATGGTAAAATGTGGTTAGCAATTATTTCCTAGAGTCAAGGTGCAGACTGAAGGAGATTAACATATAAAAGCAGCAACTTGTAGGCACTCTATCATTCTTAGCTGCCCTTCCCTACCTCGGTGCAGTATCCAGTAAAGACAGCAGTCATTCCATGACTGCCATTTTTTCCCCTTTTATGACAATCTATGGTTCTGAACTAGATTGTAGAAGTTAAGCTGATGTAATCCTTTTTCTCCCCATAAAGATATGCTGCATACAAACTTGACAGGACAGCAAAATTATGCTTATTAATTGCCTCATAAACTATCAAGTGGATAATAGTATACTTGTATATATACTCTACATTCTCTTAAGTAGTGCTGTTTACTCCATCATCACAATTAAAGCCTAGGCTGAGGTGTGTGTGTGTGTGTGTGTGCGTGTTGCTGGGGATTGAACCCAAGGGCATTCTACCTCCAAGCTACACCCCAAGGAGGATTTTTTTTTTAATTTGGAAACAGGGTCTTGCTAAGTTGCTGAGAGTCTTGCTAAGTTGCTGAGGCTGGCCTGGAACGTGAGATCCTTCTGTCTCAGCCTCCTGAGTATTGCCACCACACCCAGCTAGGCTGAGTGTTTTAATCAAAGAACTGAGAGCCCTTTTATACTCTTTCTGAAATCTAGTGTATGAAAATACATTAAGAAATCTTTTGTTTCAGGCCATACCATCACATTGACCAATTTCAAACTCAACCAAGGAATGATGGCCTATCCTTCATGCAATAATTGTCATGCTTCATATCTGTAAATAATATTTTTCCTTCCTCTGAATAGGAAGAAAGATAATTTTTCTTTAAAGCACCTGTGGTCCAAAAGCTCTGGGAAGTGCTGAAAATTATAGAAAGATAGACTATTTGTAAAGGTGGATTATACTAGTTTAACTTTTTAACCAACTATCAAAATCTATTCTCTGTTGTTAGATATATTCATTATTTCTTCAAGTTGAGCCCATTCAAAAAAGCACAAAGGGGAAAAGACTGTAATCCTATATTGGTCAGGGTTCACTAGACTAACAGAATTCACAGAATGAGTATATGGAAAAAGGGGTTTATCAGATCAGCTTACAATGTAGTCCCGAGTTCCAACTGCACATGGAGAGTCAGAGGAACCAGTAGCTGGTCGAGCGGTCTAAGAGCTTTCAGAGAAACGACGGTGAAGATTCAGTTCGAAGGACTGGAGGCCGACGATCTCAGATGAGAGCAGATCAAGAAGCTCTTCAGAGAAATGGAGAAGTTGGAGGCCGACGATCTCAGTCGAGAGCAGATGCATTTTCTTCGGAAAGAGTCGCGCATCCCTCTATGCGGCTTTCTCCTTCTTTTATCTAAGTCCTGCACCTATCAGAACCCTGCTGCCTACATTTAGGGCAGGACTTTCTGTTTAATCTGCTGTTACACACCCAAAGTCACATGATCTTGGGTGTGTCATGATCCGGTCAAATTGACAAATTAGATTAACTATCACAAATCCCTTCTCCAACTTAAAACTGAGGAGACCTTATTCCACTGTGTCATTGTTTCAATGTGCAGAATTGATAGTGTGATTTTCCTTTAAAACATTCCAAATGTATTTATAATGTATTTACATAGTAGTGGGGATTAGACCCAGAGGAATTCTACCCCTGAACTACACCCCAGCCCTGTTTTGTTTTTTATTTTGAAATAGGGTCTCACTAAGTTGCTGAGGCTGGCTGCACACCTGCGATCCTCCAGTCTCAACCTCCCAAGTACTGGGATTACAAGTGTGCACCACCACGCACAACTTTTACCAACTCCGTTCTTTCCCAACACTGACCTTCAAGTACTAACAATTACATACACTTTTCATATCACCCTTTATCTTTCCCAAGTCTTTTCTTAAACCCAATCCCCTATCGAAATACCATAACCACTGATAAAAAGTAATATTTAAAAGTAATATTTAGTAATATTTAAAATGTAGCAAAGTGAGTATCATTCACTAAATTTTAATATCCTGCTCTCATTTTTGAGAGTTCCCTCGGTGTCTGATGGAGGTTAGAGTTTTGTAGCGTTGTTTTTTTTTATTTACAAGTCATGTTTCAGTTGATTAATGTCAACCTGAAAACACTATAAAATAAACTTGATGTGTTTTGACCAGCTACATATGTAGTTCATAAAACAATGCCTAGTTTTATTACTTCAATAGTAATCCACTGTACACCAGAAAGCAGTTCACATAGTTGACCTCATGCTGCTTCCTGTAGAAGGTTCTGCTTTCAAAGTGGCTCCTGGCTTCAAAACTTTCCCTAGCTGACAAGGGAAATGGTGATTGCATCTAGAGAATGGGTGCACGCCATGTGCCTTATGGTGGACGTCTGCTTGGAGCATGGGATTTGGGTGGTTGCCAGGCTGAGAATGTTTAGATGACCCGCCTCAAATAGTCTTCCACTGGAGAAACAAAACACACGTCACCGCATTTTGACTGTTGGAAGAAGTGTGACCTGTGTGATGTTCACAGCAAGAAGGAAGAATAGAAAACTGAGCAGGTCTTTATCCAGACTCCTCCTGTGTTTTTTCCATCGTTTATCCAGATGTGCACATCTGTGTTGATGTGATAAATTGCAGGCATTAGCATGACTCTCAGCTGGTTCTCCGTGTCCTTCTAGCAAAAGGCTACACAGGTGGGTGGTATTAGGGACTCTCCAAAGTGCCACCTAATGAGTATAAACTGAATGAAATTTGCTCTTGCCAATTCCTCAAGACAATTGGTAACTTTTTATTCTCTTCTTCCCTATCACATGTGTTACAGCTTGTTTAAAAACCTGATGTTTCCACTGCATTTGAGGTCCCAGTTGCTCACACACCCCTACAAATTCCTTACCCAGCTGCACCTTGATTCCCTTGCTCCCTTGCTCATGAATTCAATCATGTCATCTACCCCAAGCGACAATCACAAATTATATCCACTCACCAATGGACATGGTTCTCTCCTTTCTCCTAACACCAGCACAAATCTACTGCCCCTCTCCTCTGCCTCAGCTTCCATAATTTGCTGAATCTGAGGCACAATTGACAAAGGCAAGGATTGGATATTGAAATTAACCTTCAAATCTTGATAGCTGTATTCCTCAGGATTATTTATGAGCCACAGTCATCTGAAACTAAGCTCAAGCTAGAAATCCCTTTACAAACCCCTGTGGCTGGTGTGATGTCACAGTTTGTATCAGTTAAGGTGTTTTGATTGCAAACACAGAATACCTGGCCAGCAATGGCATAAACCATAAGGATGGTGTAACTTACAGCAAGCACTCGGAGACAGGTGGTGTCCAGTCTGCTCAGGAGGTCTGGAGTACCGAACCATGGAGTTGGTATTCCTGTCTTTCTCTCAGCCTTCTCTGTTGAGCTGCAATGTGGCAGCCTCTGTTCCAAATACCACTCAACTAAATTCATGCGGAAAGCAAGGGCTAGGTGCTGTGCTGGTGGTCATACTGGATTGCTCCTGGACCAATCACTGACAAGGGTAAATAGATAAAGGTAAATTCACAAGACTGGCTTAAATCAATCATTTCTTGTTCCAAGTGGCTCCAGGAAAGAGGGAGCATGTTGCTGTTGAAAAAGTAGAAATTACGCTTCTAGTGGAAGAGGGCTTGGTTCTTGGGTAGGCCAATAGTTTGGACACTCCATAATGCATCAAAATCATTGGGAGTACTGATTCAAACACAGATTTGGAGGCCCAACTTGCAGAGTTTCTGCTTTAGTAGGTCCTGTGGGACCTGAGAATCTACTTTTCTAAGAACATCCCAGTTCATGACACTGCTGCAGCTCTGAGGACCATTCTTTGAGAATTACTGGGGAAAACAGATATTAGCCTCTGCCACACAACTCTATGGGTTTTAGGTAAAGTCAAGAGCTATTGTGGCTTATTTACAGAAGAGGGTGTGTGTTTATCTCATTACAGATGTGGACAGAGTTCATCATTGGTCTCATCTCCATGTGTAGGCAAAAATTAGTACTGGCCTTCCAGCAGAGTGGGATCATGGTCAATGCCAATCATCAGAGTTTAAAAATGGAATTTGTGGTGTGATTCATCATGTTGAATACATAGGAAAGCAAACTGTAAAGTGACACTTTATGCAGCATCAATCAGCTCTTCCATCCAAAATAGTAGCCAGTCCAAATTATTCTAAATAACAAAAACTCTTGCAAAAAATTTAAACATAGCATAATATTGTATTGTTCTCCATACTCCTGAATATGTAAAGTGGGAATGATATTAGCATTTTACGTTGTCTAAAAACATTACATACTGGTATAGCCGGATCATATGGTGGGTCCATTCCCAGTTTTCTGAGGAATCTCCACACTGATCTCCATAGTGGTTGAACTAGCTTGCAATCCCACCAACAGTGTAGAAGAGACCCAGTTTCCCCACATTCTTGCCAACATTTGTTGTTGTTTGACAAAACTACAGTAATATATACATACCCATGTTCATAGCAGCACAGTTCACAGTGGCCAAATCATGGAACCAACCTAGGTGTCCATCAACAGATGAGTGGATTACAAAATTGTGGGAAATACACACAATGGAATTCTACTCAGCAATAAAGAAGAACAAAATAACATCATTTGCAAGAAAGTGGAAGGATCTGGAGAACATTATGTTAAGCGAGATCAGTCAATCACAAAAAAGAAGGGACATATGTTTTCATTAATATGTGTAACCTAAGGAGTAGTAGGGTCACGCAAGGGACTCCGGTTGATAATGGAAAACCCTCAGCGGAACAAGGGAAGTGGTACAAGGGAAGGGGGAGGGCAAGAAAGAAGTGAATTAATGGAATTACTATCATAAACAATATGTACATGTGAAAATATACCAGCATTATTCTTGGTACTTCATACGGGTGGGGGGAGGCGGGGGGCACCAAGAGCTGTGTGCATGTATGTTAACATCAAATAGATATTCATTGCAATGTAAGACTCCAATGCACCAATAAAAGCACATTAAAAAAAAACATTACATACTGGGAAGTACAATCTTAGTATGAGTTGGTCTCAAACCAATTAGGACCTAGAAAAATGAGTCTATAATAAAGAGAGTATGCTAATGTGCTGTGGTAGATGAGAAAGGTTCTAGAAAGGAAAGCTGACCTGCCTCAGTCAAACTAGCTTACTTAGAATTAAAGGAAAGGAAGGACATTCCAAAATAGAATAACAGAGAGGGTGAAGAAAATGCAAAATTATGCAAGTAGAAGAAACTGTTTTCTCTACATAATGAGGATGGATTTTGGCTGACTCTAGGTGAAGAATTATAAGTTACCCAGAGCACACTGGATTTTGAACCCATCGCCTTAATCTGGTGAACAACAAATATGAATAAAGAAGCCTCTTATGAAAATGATTTCACATAGGCATTTTCACAGAGTAGCTTCCTGAGGGTTAAGATTTCAAGATTAATGAGCTCTTGAGTACAAAAAGAAAGTTCTCTATAAAACAGGGAAGTGCTTTGCTGTGCCAACAGGGATTATCTTTTAAACTTTACACATCACATTTTACTTGTGCAAAGAGCCAAAAAGACCCATCTGTGCTCCAGATATTATTTTACCATCTCGACAGAAGCCAAGCCCTGCCTGAGCCCTATATTTGGATAAACACTTCTGATCCCTGTGTAACTAGCTGCTCTTTTGTCATGGACACATTTATCTTCCTCTCTGGGTCCCATGTTTTTCTTCATTTTTACTAGCATTTCCTACACATCACCTCCACTACTTAGTTATGAAATCTGAGCTAATACCATAAAGTTGGTTTAAATCTTATTGTTTCAAAGATATAGCATCCTTGGGGGAGTGACCTTATGTGTCTGAGCTGTAATGTTTGAAAAATTTAACAAGTACTTAAGGTTTCTAAAGCTTTTAGACAAATAACTTTTCAATTATTGTAAAATACACACAACAAATAATTTATCATTTTAGCCACTTTGATGCTTACAATTGAGTGGCATTGCCTACATTTGTGTTGTATCCCACCATTACTGTCCATTTCTAGAATATTTTCATCATCCCAAACAGAAACTCCATACTCATTAAACAATAACTCCCCAATTGCACACTTTTTCCAATCCCTGGTACCCATTATTCTACTTGATGTCTTTATAAATCTCACTACTCTTAGTACCACCTACTGCAATCACACAGCATTTGTATTTCTGCAACTAGCTTATTTCACTTAGCATCGTGTCCTCAAAGTTTATCCATATTATAGCATGAATCAGAACTCATTTTTAAGGTTGAATAATACTCCATTGTATGTACACTTTATCCATTCTTTGTCAACAGGCACTTGAGTTGCTTCCACAATTTTCTATTGCTAATCATTCTTCTGGGAACATAGGTTTACAAATATCAATTCATGCATCTGCTTTCAATTCCTTTGGTTAAATTACACAAGGGTTCCAATTACTAAATATCATCACCAATGCTTATCACTGTCTGTGTTTTGTATAATAGCTGTTCTAATGAGTGGGAAGTGGTGTCCCAGCATAGTTTTGATTTGCATTTTCTTAATGATTAGTGAAGTTGAGCATCCCTTCATGTATTTTTTGGCCATTTGTAAATCTTCTATAGACAAATACCTATTTGAGTCATTTGCCCATTTTTAATTGGGTTGTGTGTGTGTACACAGACACATACACACACATACACACACAGGGTACTGAGAATTAAACCCAGGAGCTTTCTACCTCCAAGCTACACCCCCAGTTCTTTTTTATTTTTTGTTTATTTTGAAAAGGTTTCTTCCTCAGTTACTATGAGCTGGTCTCAAACTTGCAATCTTCCTATCTCAGCCTCCCAAGTACTAGGATTATGGGTGTGCCAAGCTTATAAATATGCACTTTATTAAATTGGGTTTTAGGAGTTCTTTATAGGTCCTAGATATTAGGACCTATATGATTTGCAAATATTTCCCCATTTGGGTTGCTTTCTTTCTCTATTGAGAGTATCCTTTGATGCACAAAAGTTCTTAATGTGTATGAAGTCCAATTTGTATTTTTTTAAAAAGTGATTGCTATGCTTTTGGTGTCATATTTAAGAAATCATTGCCAAATCCAATGTCATAAAACTTTCCTCATGTATTTTCTTCTAAAATCTTTATGGTTTTGGTCCCTGCATGTAGGTCTTTTGACTCATTTTGAGTCAACTTTTACAAATGACATTAGGTCAGGGTACAACATCATCCTTTTGCATATGAATATGCTGATTTCCTGGCACTGTTTGCTGAAAACACTGTCCTTCCCCCTAAATTGTGGTGGCATCCTTGTCAAAAAGCATGGTCGCAAACCCGGATCTTCCGGTCTCCACCTCCCAAAATACTGGGATTACAAGAGTGCGTAGCGCGGAGGTAGAATGTCCCTGCGTTCAATCCCCTGTACTGCAAAAAAAAAAAAAAAAAAAAGCATGTGTGACCATATTCCAAACTGTCTGTCCTATTCCCTTGGTCTGTATGTCTGTCCTTATGCGAGTACTACAGTGTGGGTTGCTATAACTTTGTAGTGAATTTTGAAATCAGGAAGTTTGAGTCCTCCACTTTGTTCTTCTTCAAGGCTGTTTTTAAAAAATAATTACTCATAAGGAAGGACTTCTGTCATTTTGCTATTTGTTTTCTATATTATACCAGATAGGATTTTTGGCCCTCGTTTTCTACATTACTGTCTTCATTTGTATTGAGTTGATTTTACATAGTGGAACGCTAACTGTCCTCTCGCTTCCTTTTTTGTGTATGTTATGTAATTATTTTCTTATGGTTACCATGGGGATTATATTTGACATCTTAAAGTTATTATACTTCTATTTGAATTTATACCAGCTTTATTTCCATTACAAACACAAATTCTGCTTGCTTCTGTGCAACTCTGTTCTACCCCCTCTCAGTTACTGAGGTCACAAAATTATATCTTTATGCATTATATGTTAAAAAATCATAGACAAATCATTTTAATGCATTTATCTCTGAAATCACATAAAGAAGAGAAAATGAAATAATAAAACAAAGTTATAGCAATATAACAGTACTAGCTGATTTTAATAATTATGCTGAGGATAAATCTATGAGCATTCTTTGTAAGTATTTGATTTAGAGAATATGGTGTGACTAAGTTTCTTAGCAATTAAATATGGGATGGCAGGTGAAGTCTGTGGTTCTATATACATTTAATAATTGGCTTTATCTGAAATTACATGCTTAGTAGAGATAAAGTAAAAAATTTATCCAGGCATGGTGGTGCTACCGGGTGTGTTGGCACAAGCCTGTAATCCCAGTACTTGGGAGACTGAGGAGGATCACAGGTTCGAGGCCAGTCTCAGCAACTTAGTGAGGTTCTCAGCAACTCAGTGAGGCCCTGTTTCAAAATAGAAAATACAATAGGGCTGAGGGTGTAGCTCAGAGATAGAAGACCCCAATCAGGAGCTGGGACTATAGATCCTTAAGGTATAATGGCCAGAAACAGAGAGAGCAAGGGGAGGGGCGAGGGACATATATAGTCCCCAAGGCCACACTGCCAGGGACCCATATCCAAGCATAGCTGCTTCCAGAGCATGAGGTCCAAGGAACATTTTACTTTCAAAACATAATAACTCACATGAATTCTAAATTTCTTCTCTATGGCTTAGTAATATTCCACTGAGTATATATAGCACATCTTCTTTATCCAGTCATCTGCATAGGTACCTAGGCTGATTAGTCAGCCATAAAATAAATGAGATCCTGTCATTTGCAGCAAAATGGATGGAAACAGAGGACATCATGTTAAGCAAAATAAGCCAGACACAGAAAGACAAGTAGCACATATTTTCTCTCAGATGCAGAAATTTAAACATATATGTATCTGGAAATAGAATAGTGATTACTAGAGACTGAGAAGGATGCCAGAGAGGGAACTTGGGAGGCTATGGTCTAAAAAGAGTGGCTGGATATGATCAATGCACACCATATGCATGTATGGAAATAGTGAATACAATTAATATATACAATTAAATATGTGTGAATAAAAATAGATAAAAATAAACTAATAGAAAATAAATTTCTACAGTCTCACCATCAGATGTTAGTAGATGTTAGTAGATGTGTCATGTCCATTAAAGAGGAAATTCCTTACATTTCATGTCCTCTCTTTCTGCTTCCATGGGACTGGAACAAAACTGTGCTGATGAACTATCTCTGACTGGAAGAGTACAGACCACACTCTAAGAGACAGGAGAGTGATTGATTTTTGTCTTTAGACTTCAATTGTCCTGCCCTGAAAGCAAAATGTCCTCGGTTCTATGATATATGTCTCCAATATGTTTTGAGGTCTTAGGAGCAAATCATAGGAAGATATATTAAATAAAAGACACTAGAGAAAGATCAAAATATGTATCACACTAGAGCTCGAGGTCAGAAGGACACTTGTGCGCTATAGGAATGTCTTGTAACTGTGGTACCAAGCAGCTTTCCTACCCACCTCCAGTTTCAACGACTTGCACCTGGAGGAAGCCAGTTCACCCCAGCTTCTTCATTAGACCTCAACATAGATGGTAATATCCATGGTCCAAGATGTTTCTGTGAAACTTCTGGTTAAAAGGTGTTTATGGGGCACTTTTTATTTCAGAAAACTGCCTAGGTTATGTCCGAGTAGAGAATTGAGTCCTAACTTTTAATTCAGGCTTTCCTTACAGGAGTGTAATTAGAACATGGACTGGGAAATAAAAATCCTCACCCAGGAATGAACAGGCATTGCTTACCAAAGGGAAATGGAAACCAAACTAATTTTATCACTGAATTGAAATACAAAAATCAAAAAGCAGCTATTAAAGTCAAATGATTTCCAAGGAGAGTCTTCAAATCACACAACAATTAATACTTTCAAAAATCGTTACATTCTAAAAGAGAGAGCCACAGTGTCAATGGCTCATAACAGAGATTATTGTTCAGGCAGAGTAAGATTGTGCCAGCTATAATCAGAACTGGTCTTCCTAAAGCTGAGTACCATACATGGTGGAAGAAATGCATAGAGAGGCCGTGCTGCTTGGTGGGGAAGCTCAGGCACCTGGACCTAATGCCAGGCATAGGCTTTCTTTACTCTCTGACCTTAAGGAATTATTTTTTCTTTTTCTTTCTTCTTTTCTTTTTTTTTTTTTTTTGTGTGTGTGTGGTTCTAGGGATTGAACTCAGGGGCATTCTACCAATGAGCCATACTCTAGCCCTATTTTATTATTATTATTATTATTTTGAAACAGGATCATCTAAGCTGCTCAGGGTCTCCCTAAATTGCTAAAACTGGCCTCAAACCTGCAATTCTCCTCCCACGTATTGGGATTACAGGTTTGCGCCACCATACCCAGCATGAGGAAGTATCTTAATCTCTGTAGGCCCTACTTTTCTCATTTGTCAAATCTCTACAACAGTAACACCTACCTCAAAAGTGCTGCAAATTAAATGTCAATACGTAGCCGGGCGTGGTGGTGCACACTTGTAATCCCAGTACTTTGGGAGGCAGAGACCGGAGGATCCAGGTTCACGGCCAGCCTCAGCTCTCTCTCTCTCTCTCTAGTGAGGCCCTCCGCAACTTCGTGAGACCCGGTTTCAAAATAAAGTATAAAAAATAGGGCCGGGGGTGTAGGGCGGAGGTAGAACGCCCCTGTGTTCAATCCCTGGTACCGAAAAAAAAATGTCAATACGTTCGTCCTTAGAAATGTGTTTGGAACACACATAAATGTTTTTTTTAATGTAGGTTGGTATCATTATATGTTTTAGGTCAAGGGGAAACACAGAAGAAGAGTGTAGATTATAGGTTAGGGATCGAATTATGACCCCAGAAGCCATATGTTGAAATCCTAATCCTTATACCTCAGAATGGGACCTTCCTTGGAAATAGGGTCATTGCAGATGTAATTCGTTAAAGTTAGACTGGAGTAAGGGGAGTTTCTGATCCAATACGATTGGTTTCATCAACAAAAGTAGTAATATGGCCAAGCATGGTGGCGCACACCTGTAACCCCAGTACTTGGGAGGCAGAGACAGGAGAATCACAGGTTCAAGGCCAGCCTCAACAACCTAGCAAGATCCTCAGCAACTTACTGAGACCCTGTTTCAAAATAAAAAGTAAAATAGGGATGGAGGCCTAGTTCAGAAGTAGAATGCCTCTAGGTTCAATCTGCAGTACCCCCACACACACAATAAATAAATAAATGAAAAAATGAATACATAAATAAATATAAAAGTAGAATATTTAGGTCTATGGGTATAGCTGAATGGTAGAGTACTTGCCTAGCACACGTGAGGCCCTGGGTTTGATCCCCAACACATAAAAATAAATAAATAATATTTTTACAAACATGATATCTAGTGAAACAAAAACAATATTGCGAATTTTTAAATGTTCATGGATTTTGTTTTGTTTTGTTTTGTTTTGTTTTAGTACGGAGAATTGAACCTAGGGGTATTCTACCTCCAAGCTATACCTCTAGCTGTTTGTTTGTTTGTTTCTTTATGGTGCTGGGGGTTTCTACCTCTGAGGGGGCTATCAGGGGCATTCTACCTCTGAGCTACACCCCCAGCCCTTTTTTATTTTTTATTTTGAAACAGGGTCTCACTAACTTGCTGAGACTGACCTCAAACCTGCGATCCTCCTGTCTCGGCCTCCCAAGTACTGGGATTACAGGCATGTCCTATTATACTAGGCTTGTTTTTTCTTTCTTTCTTTCTTTCTTTCTTTCTTTCTTTCTTTCTTTCTTTCTTTTCTTTTTTCTTTCGTTCTTTCTTTCTTTCTTTCTTTTAACACCATCTTGCAAAGTGGCTGAGAGTCTTGCTAAATTGCTGAAGCTGAGCTCAAAACTGCGATCCTTCTGTCTCAGCCTCCTAGTAGATACTCTATTTTTAAATAATGCTCCTACTTATTCTTAGTGATCTTTTGTCACATGCTCATCTTTGAGACCAAATTTAACTTCAATAACAAAAACTATAAACAGTTGAGCCACTTAGTGAACTAAAAGACATATAAGTAGGAGATATGATAGAAATGTGACAGAATGCATCACACGCAGAGTTGGGAAGGTGACAATTATGAACCAACCTAAAGCGACATGAAGGATAGATAAGAACAGGCCAATTGGAGATTCACAGGGAGAGAAGAGAGGAAGGAGAAACGATTTGGAAAGGTAAAGAATACAGAGATTCTAATCTGAGGAAAAAGATCCATACCTACAGGAGTACAACATACGCAGGAAGATGAATTTAATCCTTAAACTAAAAACAGCATCACTGGCAAAGAATAACTGGAAGCCAATTAAAGTGCTTTAACTTACACATGATTATCTACATAAGATCCCCTCCCCAGTCTACCAGTTGTTAAGGTAATAAGAACAATTTAGAGAGGCTTCTGGAGATAGAATGAATATAGAAAAATCAATTTTCTAAAGCCCAGCAAAAAACAGAAAACTTTAAATCTACCATTCATAATAAAAACAAATACTACAATGTATCAAAGATTTCATTTAATAAAAGATATGCATCACCTATATGATTAAAATCATATAATTTTATTTAAACAGACCTTAAAGACCTAAAAATAGGGATCTCATTCTAATATATAAGTGGAATCATTATTCATTCCTCTTGTTTGACTTAAATATCCCATATAACTTCTATTAAAATTCTAATAGCATTTTTCATGAAATTTGATGAAAGTATTTCAGAATTCATTTGAAAAATGGAAAACATATGCCCAAAGTATTTCTCAAGGAGAAAAAGAACAAAATGGGACTCACTCTACCAGTCATTGAAAAGTTATTATAAGGTCATTTTAATTAATATAGTTAATATTTTATGAGGATTCACAAATTGATCAAATAAATACAGAGCCCTGAAACAGGAATATATGACAGAAATTGCATTGAAGATCATTAGGAAAAGGAATAATTATTCCATATACCAAAATGGAATAATGGGTTACATGACAGAAAATACACAAAAATAATGAAAACGGTATCACACAAAAGACATGTGAAAAATATTCAATATTATCAGTGATTTTAGAAAAGCAAACTAAGACTCCAGTGAGATGCTATTTTATATCCGTTGGATTGACAAGAATTTAAAACATGAAAAACACAAAATATTTACATGGATACGGACCAACAAGGACCTATATGTTCTATGTACACTGTAATTGGTGCAACACATGAAGAAAAACAGAGTCAGCTATTTGATTCAGCAAATAAATAAAAAACAAAAGCATTATTAGTCTCAAAAAAACCACAAAATTAGCCTATTCTGAGCAACGGTCAGGAGTAAATATAATTGGGTAATATTTAATTTCTAAAATTAAAACAAAACTATGGAAAGCTGGCAATCTCTGTAGACATGTACATTTTCTTCCAGCTTCTTTAGAACTCAGTATATTGTGGGCATTTATAAAGTTCCTAAGATTAACAAGTAGTGGTGAACGTAGGTACCACATTTTGAGAAGTTATTTATGCTGGGCACTTTACACATATTAGATTTTAATCTATGAAGCAACCTTTAGAGGTCATCCCTATTAATCTCACTTTACAGATAAGAAAACCCAAGTTCAGAAAGGTTAACAATTTGCGTTGACAGAGTTTATGAACATAAAATGTAGATTTAACCCAAGATTGACCTGAGTTCAAGGCACATGCTCTTCTTCTTGCCCCTCACTGAATGCATTCCGAAGTCAGGCTGGCTGTAAACTTTACATATTATTACCCAACATGAGTCTCCAGAGTACTAATTTCTGATTTTGTTCATGCTCCATTCATTTATTTGTTCCATAAATACATATTAAACACTATCTCTGTGTGCGATACCATGCCATGGATTGAGGATAGAAGATCACAGATTATAGTCTTTGGGATTAGATCATATTTATGGCCAGGTGTAGAGAAATCTCTATAGGAGGGAGACACCTGTGAATGTAATTGTCCAAAAAGAACTGACTGTGGCTGCCAAAAAGACCTCAGCGAACTGGCAGCAGGAATTCACTGGGCAGGGGAATAAACTGTGAATAATGGTGGCAGTTAAAAATAAGCAGTAACCACATGGCTTGGGTCGAAGGGGAGTTAGGCTGGGTTTGGAACCTCCGCTCTGTCATTTGTGAGCTGTGCAACCTTGTACAATTAGCTGAACCGTCCATGTTTTTTTTTTCTCCCTGCAGTAAAATAGTAAAATAATAATGCCAAGTTTCTTAAAATTTAGAGAAAACCTATAGCTGTTTGTGTCCCCATCTGAAGCTCACCTGTTGGAAACCTAATGACCAATGTGGTGGTTGAGAGCCACTGCCTTACCCATTCCTAAAGGGCTTTGTGATGCACCTGCTGTTGACTGATTAAAATGTCATGTATGGGTTATTGTAGAAGAGAAAATTAATTAGCTGTATAATAGAGCAGAGGAATTGCCACGATGCAGCATAGAAAGAGAGATGGAAAAAATGATTGCAAGATTAAGACATGGAGGATAAAATGACAGGTTTGACAGGCTCTATTTTAAAGATAATAGAGCAGGCAACATCAATAGGACCAAGACATTTACAGTATAGGAGAAAGATAAAAAAAAAAACCTCAACTTGAAAAGGATGTCAAGGTAGGAGAGAAAAGATGTGCTTCTTTCCAGTACCTGGTCTTTTTCTTCCCCTTAACTCACATTCCCCCGGTATATTAGTCAGGGTTCTCTAGAAGAAAACAGAGGCAGTGGAATATATATAGATATACAGGAGGGGATTTATTATGGGAATTGGCTCATGTGATCATGAAGGCCAAGAAGTCCCACAGTGTGACGTCTGTGAACTGGAGACCCAGGAAACGCACTGGTGTAATTCAGTCCAAGTCCGAGGTCAAGAGAGCCATGATCCAAGAGCCAGTTTGAGGCTGAAGGCCTGCGAGCCAAGTTGGGGGAGGGGAGAGAATAAGTGCTGGGATGCAAGGTCCAAGAACAAGTTTTGATTTTGGAGGATACAAGAAGATGGATGTTTCAACTGAAAAAGAGAGCTCAAAGATGGATTCCCTCCACAGACTGGACGATGCTCACCTGCATTGGGAAGGGGGATCTTTCTGACCTGTTCACCAATTCAAATGGTAATTTCTTTCAGATTCACCTTCACAGACACGCCCAGAAATGTTTTTCCAGTTATCTGTGCATCCAGCTAAATGGACACATAAAATAAACCATCACACACGTGGGGGTTGAATCTCTGATTAGTAAGCACAGGAAGAGCGACTGAACACACTTCATTTAGCTTCCTTTTCTTCCTCATTGAAGCTAACCTTCCCGGGGGACACAGGCTGGTCATCTAGAAGAGGACACTTGAGTCTGCAATTCTGAAGTGAGCGCGTGGGCGAAATGGGGGACTCACATCCCACCGAAGGGAGTGTGATTTGGCAAACATATCCTAGAGCTGAAGATGTAACTTAGCTATCTACCAGCAGTTCCACTTCTGGAATTAAACCTAATCCCGTGAGATTCTCTCACAAGTGACTAGAAAGAGCATAATAAAGGACACTGGTCATGGCACTTGGGAAACCTCTCACGTGCCTTTCAATAGGTATCTGGTTTATTCACACACTATGTGACATTAATATTCATGAACTACGTTGATTTGCATCAATAGGGATAAAACTTACATTTAAAGTGTTGAGCTAAAAATGCATTTGTGTCATTTAATGCATTTAATACCATTAAATGTATTTTACAAAACTAATATGCACATATAGCTAGTTATATATATAGAGAGAGAGATTATGGGTATATACAATATAATAAAGGTAAATGATTTAGATGTGAAAGACATCTCCTTCATGACATTGGTGGTGATTACTTCTGTGGCAGGAGAGATAACAGTTAAATATAGAACAAGCAGTCTTTCATTTCCCTACCTAAACTTATTTCCCATCTCATCCATAAAGAGAAAGCCACTCGGGTCCCAGGGTCGCTCCCAGCTACAAGAGGAGAGCGTCCACTCTTCGGGAAGCAGTCAGGATTATTTCTGCCTCCGTTCCATGCCCTGCTTACATGTCTTCCCAAGGAGGAGACATTGAACTTCAAGGGGAACTGGGTAATGAATGCTTCCTTTCTCATCCCTGTCCCGGGTTTTCTGAACAACCTGCACACAGGCTGCACCTCTGTATGACAAACGTCTGAGGCAGTTGTGTCTGGGAATGGCAGGTGAGTGTGCACTGGGAGGTAGCGAAGGATTAGAGAGATCCTTTGGTCTCTGGTTCAGCGCAGCTCTGCTAACACACCTGGGAGCTTTGATCCTCATCTGTCTCTTGAATGCTTCGCTCAATATTTCAGAACTTGGACACAGAAGAGAAAATTACAGTCACTTTGTCTTCGAAAATACCAACTTCTCCTATAGAGATGCTCAAGAGTACAGGACTTGGCAATCTAGGATACATTTATATCCAAAAGGGGTCAAGATCTAGATAATAAATGGAGTACATTTGCAATTTGCTCTTAAACAAATAAAATATTATTAGTGCAGTAATAAAATGACAAATATGCCAAACACTACATTAGCACTTTATATTTCTATGTGTAGCAAAGCAACCATTAGTAAAAGCGTTGATTTCCTCATTATACAGTTGAGACCACTGAGGTTAAGGAACCTTAAATGAAGGTCACAGGGGTTGAACATCACAGAGGCATAATGTGACCCCCAATCCATCTAGCCTGAAAATTGATTTTGCTCTCACTCAGTGAGAGGACAGCAGCCTTTAGGAGATCACTAGTAATTGGACACAAAGAGAACTTGCATTTTCTCATTAAGACACCAGTGCGTCTCTTTGGAAAGCCAGCAGAAAGCAAACAGCTGGTCTTCTTTCCACACGTGCCAACCACACCGATGATCGCCTAAATGCCCTTTCGTAGAAGAGCACACATCAGACAAATGATTACATCATAGAGTAAAATGAAGATTGCAAATTTTACCCTGCTTATTTACCGGAAACACATGTGGGTTTTATTACAAGTTTTGGCAATTTTTGCAAGGGAGGTGAGATGTAATAAAATTGTCTCATTTTAATACACCCAAAAGACTTGAACATGAAGTGTGAAATGTAGTCGCAACAACAAAAAAAAATAAATAAAAAATTACTCAAAACATTACTAGGAGGTTTCCCATTAGCTTGTAGGGGTGCAGATGAGGACTATTTAATTCATTTTCAGAATCCATTGTACCTTGACCCTTTGCATTTTTGTAGTCTTAAAAATTGCATGTATTAATAATTTCATATATATTTTTATATATGTATGTGTATATATGTACATATATATAGTATATTTGTTGGAATATCATGGCAATAGCAATTACGAATGATGTATGCACCTATAACCACGAGCAATAATAGCTTTGAAACTTTTCCCTTCAGTATCTCAGCTTTTCATGAAATCTTTTTGACAATAAACCTCTCTCTGCCTCATCTCCTGAGGGCACAGTGACTTGGCACTCTTCCCAATTCTTCACCACTTTTCCCAGTGCTGTTGCATTATAAAGCCCAGGAGGAATCATTCATAATTATGCTGCACAATGTGGATGCCATTTCTGTAAACTATAATATGAACGATGTTTCCTGGGATTGTGCCACCTGGTTGCCCTCACCTGGGCAACTGCTAACAACATTCCTGGCTTTCTCTGGCTCCTTGTACAGCAACCGGGTTAGCTCCCATTCAGTTCCTCAAATATGACATCCTTGCTCTTCTTTAAGAGTTTACCTTGCCCCATGACCCAACCCCAAATAGAATGAAAATAGCATTTGAGAGGCAAAGGGAGTAACTATGAATGGGAGACCTTTAAGCAGGTAGATCAGGGTCTTTACAGAGGGATTCCTGATGGGGTGCAAAAGACTTTGCATTAGTCAGAGTACCAATAGAAGAGACTTTCAGCTCATAGGGTGACTCATAGTGAACAGTGAATGGGATATTGACACTTGTGGGCAGGGATAAGAAAACCAACAAGACAAGCCAAGTTTCTCCAACACTAGCAAGAGCTGGAAACCCTTGCCTTCTTGAGGCCCAAGAAGTAAGGGGAAGACACTCTGGCAAGATGTTCCAGTTTGGATTTAAAATCTCCACCCAAACCTCATGTGTGGGCAATGCAGCAAGGTTCAGGGGTGGAACATGGCTGGAGGAAGAGGGTCACTGAGGGCATGGCCTTTGGGACTATATCTGTCCCTAAACCCCACTCTAACCCTCTCTGCTTCCTGGCCACCAAGAGGTGAGCATGGTTTTCCCTTCACCGTGCCCTGAAGTACTACCTCTGCAGTCTCTGCCTTGAAGCCAGCTGATCATGGATTGACTTATGAAACCCTGAGCTTCAAATAAATCTTCCTTCCTCTAAGTTGTGCTTGTCAAGTAGTTTGATCAAAGGGATGAGAAAACTGATTAAAACACAAGAAGCAGCCACCTGATAGGTGTTGTCCCAGACAAAGAGAAAGACATAACCCTAGCACAAGGTGGTTTGTCTTCTTAAACACCCCCCCTCTCCCCTGCACTCTGATTTCCTGCCAGCATTGTGCATGAGATAAGCAGGTTATTAAGTAGGGGGTCAGGGATCTTAATAAGGTAGTACATAGGGGTAACTGAATAGCAGCACTAAGCAGGTGAGGACTGGGTCCTAGGCAGAGGGGATAGTGAATGGAGAGGAAACAGCATAGACATCTTTAAAAAGTTGATCAATACTGCCCATATACTTAGATTCTTTATTTGACAGTCATTACAAATATACATAATGTTTACCTACAAATCAGTCATTGATCAACAAAGCTTGCTCCCTCCACCTCTCCTCTTTCACAGGAAAAGGCACAAACAGTATGGCCCATTACTTGAAATACATACTCAATAAATGACACCTATGAAACATTACTTTTCCCTTTTCTTTTTAATTCTGACCTTAAAGAACTATAAAGCTTTTTAAAATTCTCTGCTTTTCTTACTAACAGCAATGTGGTAATTTAGTCACATGGAATTAAGAATAGAAATACTAACCTTTGGCTCAACATTATTGATGTATTTTAATTTGGGGACATTTATTTTATGCTTTGAGAGAGGAGAATAGTTGCTAGAAAATTGAGAAATACTTTGGAACTCTTGAAAATTACATAGTGTTTGCAACCATTATATTGGTTGGTGGTAATTTCCATCAAACGCCTCATGTTATTCCATTCAGCAAGTAAGTGTGGCCCTGTTATGTTGCAGTCTCCAATCCTTGATGAAATCTCGGGTAGATCTTGGAACTCCTTGATAATTCTAATAATACTTTAATTTTGTGATAATACCACCTTCCAGACAGATAAAAAAGTGCATCTATCTAAGTCAAAACTTTTCTTTGTACATCTAGTTCTAAGCTTCCGTCCATCTGCAGTTAGAGAAGTGGTCTGGCTTGGGGCCAAGTAGTGGGCCGAGTCTGTAGGATATGTTGGCCGAGAGGATGGGAGCTGTCCAGTCAGCATGCCAGTAATAATAAACCCTATGAATGTCCAGTTTTTTTATTATCTACGTGCACAGGCAATTTCAGACATCATCAAAAAAATACTCCTGTTTCAAAAAAAAAATCTAACCAACTGCCAAGAGTATTTTTGAGTTTTAATAATATACAGTGAGCTTCAAATGAGTACATTTTTCTTGCTTTCCCCTTAATAAACATAGTGTTCTGCCTGTAAGTTAATTTGGGGAACTTCCAGTTATAGAGTCTACCCAACACACAGTTTCAGCTACACACATTCATCGCAAAAGTAAGTCAGCAAAGTGTCGGATTATCAGAGCTTGCTTGGGCACTGTCCATTTCATGACCCCTACATATTGTTAGATGTCAAGAGAGGATTCAGGGCCGGGCGTGGTGGCACACGCTTGTAATCCCAGTACTTTGGAAGGCGGAGACTGGAGGATCCGGGTTCGCGGCCAGCCTCAGATCTCTCTATCTCTCTCTCTCCCTGTCTCTCTCTCTGTCTCTACCTAGTGAGGCCCTCCGCAACTTTGTGAGACCCGGTTTCAAAATAAAGTATAAAAAAATAGGGCCGGGGGTGTAGCGTGGAGGTAGAATGCCCCTGGGTTCAATCCCTGGTACTGCAAAACAAAAAAAAAAAAAAAAGAGAGAGGATTCAGAATCCAACAGTGATAGCTGGGTGCAATTTTTCTTTTTCAAGTTATTTTTATATAAAATTTTACATAAGGTTAATTAGACACAAATTGCAAAAGAGCCAGAATTAAACTTGAACAATGTGCAACAATAGACTGGGGTTTACTCTGCTCCTTGTGGAGTGTGATTGTGCATCAGAAAAAAAAAGAAATTTAATTTATATATAGAAAAAAATCCAGGTTCAAAGATGACTGACAGGAGGAAAGGTGGCCTTGCATCACCAGAGATTTCAAAAAGTGAATATATGAATACCTGATCACATTCACAAAGAACTGAATGCTTTTTCTAGACCAATGAATCAAATTAACTCACTCTTATTTACCATTCAGTCATTGTCTCTGAAGTTTCTGCCAAACAAAATAGAAGTGTTTGATGAATCTTCTGGTGGATATATTTTATTAGAAATTTTTCAATTAGAGAGATGTTTGCTTGCCTCTAGAATCAACTCTGAAGAATTAAACACCAAAATAGTAGGGCAAATTCAGAAATTTCTTATGAAATTGAGCTTGTATGAATTTCTGCCACATTCATCGCTATGTGTAAAACTTTTGTTAACTAGTTTAAGATCTGTTCATACCTGTAAATGAAACAGTTCATAATTAAAATGTATAAAATGTGTTCATCAATCAAATATGAGCATGCATATGCAAAGTGCAATTTTGGAAGTCATTGAAAAATTGGAAGAAAGCAGAAAATATATTTGATGTAAACTATAACATATGATGTATAAATCCATTACCGTGAAATATTACTATATTGGTATAGATTTTTTTCTTTAAAATACAGTAATCTAACCAGGTGTGGTGGCGCACTCCTGTAATCCCAGTACTTGGGAGGCTGAGATAGGAGGATCATAGGTTCAAGAGCAGCCTCAGTAACTTAGCAAGACCCTCAGTGACCCACCAAAACCCTGTTTCAAGATAAAAAAAAATTAAATAGAGTTACAATCCCCAGTACCAAAAAAATACAGTCATCTGACTTAAATGCATGATCCCTTATTTTTTCTTTTTGCTCTTTAATATCTATTTTATTCAAATTTCTTTTAATTCTTTTACTGGAATGATTATATATGAAGATTGAAAAAAGAAAAAAAAATCACAACCTGCAGTTTTTTCTTACCATAACACTTTTTTCAAGAATACTGCTAAATGATCCTTCACATAGAAGATGGTCTTGAAAGAATGATCTTCAGTTTCAATATGCCAGTTATAACACAGGCAGGAGCATGCCTGTTCATTTGTGAATCATTCCTCCTTGCTTTATCTTTATTCTTCCATCCCTCTATTTCTAGTTCCTACAAGGGGTAACATAGGGGATTAAAAGAAAAGACACAACTTCCTTCTCTGCTTACATGTCCAGCTGCGGGAGTGTGTGCTCGACGTCCCAGGTCCCTTGGGACACAAAGGTCCCAAGGTTCACCTTTCTTGAGCTCCAGCAGTGGGTTTCCTTTGCAAGCTCTTCAGAAGCTCTCCTACCCACAACTTCTTGACTTGGCTGACTTGATTTTTAACCATGATCTTGTCACTGCCCATTTCAGCTCCCCAACCCCTGAATGTGCCTATGAGACTCTCCCCCAATTCCACATATAGAACTTTGCTCATTGTAGACTGGGTTGGACATAGGTGATTTTCTGCAGCACCAATTTCTAGCCAGGAGTGCAAATGTGGGATTATCATTCTTGCTCACAATCCCAGCCTTGCTCAGTGGTTCTCTTAGAGGCTCCCATACTGGGCTCTGCATTCTCTATAGTTAACTCTACTGGTTAGGCCAGTTGGGAAGTTGAGAGTCTCAGAGTTAGTTTTATCAACTCTTAGTATGCCACAAAGTGAGCTTTTACATGCTATTTTATCATGAAGGAGCATTTCTCACCTGTTTTTGATTTAGCTATGGTACCTTATTTCTCGGTAGGGAGAAGGGGAGTCTCTCACCTTGGAATGGGAGTGGCATGACTGTCCCACAGGTGTGGGTTCTGGAAAGATTTGGGGATTTTTATGAAGGGATGGAAAGTGTTCTAGTTTCATAACTTCTGTTTTCTCCATGAAATGAGATTGTCTTTTAAGGGTACAAGAGGACATGGGAAGGGGTGATAAAGAGAATGGAGATGTTTTGGAAAAGATTTTTTGTAAAGATATATAAAGACTGGGAAACAAGCTAATATAAGAGAATATATCAAACTAAATTGTTGAGCACCTAATATG
Source organism: Glis glis (assembly GCA_004027185.1). Lineage (NCBI taxonomy): Eukaryota > Metazoa > Chordata > Mammalia > Rodentia > Gliridae > Glis > Glis glis. The sequence goes on along the minus strand of PVJS01018444.1, from coordinate 8,030 downwards.
TACATAATGTTATCAAAACAGTGAGGGGTTCTCAGAGTGAAGAGTTGATCAACAGCGATTACCCAATGGTGTCGCCTTAGACAGGCTGAACATATGTGGTTAGTACATGGGATTCCCTAGAGTGTTCACCCAATTATACACAGATACTTCCATTTTCAAATTTGAAAAATAGAAAGGAACATACTAAGAAAAATAAAATTAAGATATAATGTTCATTTTCAACAACATAAGCATTCATTTGCTTTCAACAATAATGACTTCTTGGACTTTGCTTTCTTTCTCTCTTCTGTTCTCTCTCTCTCTCTCTAATCTCAGTGTCATATATGGGGAAGGGGGAGTAGGGAGGGAGCTATCACTATTAACTACATTATGATGTGAGACTATATATAAAACTATAATGTACCAATAAAATCATTAAAAAGTATAAAAAGAAAAACCACAATAAAACATCATCTCACACCTGTTAGATGACCAATATTAAAAAAAAGATAACAAGTTGGCAAGAATATGGGGAGAAGGGAACTCTTGTGTGCAAAACAATATGGAGAGCTCTTAAAAATTAAAACCAGGACTACCATATTATCCAGCCATTTAAATACCGGGTATATAACCAAGAGAAGTGAAATCAGTATGTCAAAGAGACATCTGCATTCCTGTGTCTATTGCAAAATTATTCATAGAAGCTGGGGTGGTTAGGGTGGGGTTGGGCAAATGGGGAGATGTTGGCTGAAGAATACAAACTTCAGTTAGATAGGAGGAATAAATTCAAAATACTTATTGTACAACATGGTGACTATAAGTAAAAAATGTACTTTTGAAAAGTGCTAAGAGAATGGATATTAAGTGTTCTCACAACAAAAATGATAGCTATGTGAGCTAATATATCTAATGATCTAGATTTAGTCATGCCACAATGTACATATTCACCAAAATATGTTGTACATGGTAAATATATACAACTTTATATGTCAATATAAAGAAGTACATATATAAATAAAAAAATTGAAGCTATCAACTGTGTTTTAATGGCCTATCACATACTTTAAACTACAAGTTAAATATACTTTATAAACCAGGTGTGGTAGCATATACCTGTAATCCCAGTACTTGGGAGGCTGAGACAGGAGGATCTCAGGTTTGAGAATACCCTCAGCAAGTAGTGAGACTCTCAGCAACTTAGAGAGACCCTGGTTCAAAATAAAATAAATAAATAAATGAATAAATGAATATATAAATAAATAAATAGAGCTGGGTGTGTAGCTTGGAGGTAGAATGCCCCGGGTCAATCCCCAATACAACAACAACAACAATAACAAAATGCATCTTAGGTAGATAATTGGAAGAAAAAGCTATACTTTTTCAAGTATGAATGTTCAATTTCCAAATAGTCCATCATTTCTATTGCCTCAGAGATATTTACAGAACATGCCATGATCTATCTCTCCTTCAAAGTAGCACATCACCTCTGCTATTTTTAGTCTTCTAATTCTCTTTCCAATTGCTCAGTCCACATTTTGACATATCTTTGGAAATGATCCCTTTGTAGGTTTGGTATATTTTACAACAGAGGAAGAAAAAAATGCCTTTTACTTTTATGCTTCACATGTGAATTTCTCACACCTAGCTTCAGAGTAAATAACTATTTCACGTGTTGTGTTGTGAATACTCATGATAGTCCATGTTTTCCTCGTTTGCTTCTCTTGAACAATCAGTACTGCACGTTTTCAAGAGCAGAACTGTCTTATTTTCACAGAAAAAGAAAGACACACAGAACTTCCCTGTTGCTTCCTTAAGTGACAAACACTGCTATTATAGAAATGCCATTTGTTCCCGGTTGATTTCCTTGGGTTTGCGGGGAGCACTTTCCTTCATGAGTCATCTAATTTGGCTGGCGCAGTACTTTTGTTTGACAGCTCCTGTAAAGGACTGTAATTCCCATTTTCACAGCAGAATAATTTGCAGAACAGCTTCCTAATGGCAGGTCAGCAGTTTCATTCCGAATCCCCTGCCTACAGGTATATTTCCCTTTACATTCGGCAGAAATATCACACCAATTACCTGCGGTTTCCTTGTCTAAAATTGTCTGTTATATGTGTCTCCAAACAAAAAGCAGATAAAAACAAGAAAGTTCTCCTTCCTTGAAGCAATGAATAACCTGAAATCATTCAGGCTGAAGGGCTGCTTTGCCTTGCCAATGGAAGAATGAGGAGATAGAAGAGAAAGGTTGAGGCAGAAAGAGCAAGAACATGCAGCAGAAATGGTTTGAAGAGACCTTGCCTGCCTGGGAGGAGGTAGGATAGAGATGGTGTGCTGTGCTTCCACTACACCGCCTGGCCCCCAACAGTGGGCTTGGAGGTAGGGGCCTGGTCGATGGGGATTTTAACTGGGAGGTGCTGGAATGGAATTGGCTAACCTGGCTGCATGGATGCAATGATCACCCTTACCTCCACAGCTCCATATGGTCCCGTAAACCCATACCCAAAGATTGAGCTCAAGTCTAATGAGTAGAGTAGAAGCCGCACATGGTGGTGCACACCTGTAATCCCAGTGTTTGGGAGGCTGAGACAAGAGGATTATGTATTTGTGGCCAGCCTTAGAAACTTAGTGAGATCCCATTTCAAAATTACTATTAAAATAATAGTTCAGAGGTAGAGAAGCCCTGGGTTCAATCCCCAGCAATTCCCCAAAGAGCTCATTTATTAGTGTTCAGAATTGATGTAATTGAGTCATGAGGGTTATAATTTCATCGGAATAATGGATTTATAATGGATTTATCTGGGTGGTACCCTAGGCTGGTAGGGTGTGGTTGGAGAAGGTGGGTCCCTGGGGGTGTGGGCTTAGGGATTGTGCTATGTCTTTGAATGTCCTCGCTTGCTTGCTCTCTCTACTTCTAGCCTCCATGATGTGAGGACCTGAGCCCATGTGCCCTCCCTCTCTCCACTTCCCACCGCCATGCCCTGAGTGCAGACCCCAGCCTCACATGGACTAAATCCAGAATCTCAGAAAAGCCATGAGCAAATGAATCTTCCTTCCTCTACGTTGCATGGTCATTCTTTTTGGATTATATCCGTGAGAATGCTGACCGAGACAACATGTATAACACACTAAATGATCTGATTAGACTATAAACCATTTCTTGTCTTGCACTGCATCTCAGTCACATTACCCAGCATCTATCATAACACCATGAGCATATACTAAGTGTTCTGTAAGTATTTGTTAACTAAATAAATTAAGTGGTTATGGAGCACCAGGGATGATGGCAGGCACAAAAGCAAATGTAGGTATTAATCAAGTCAAGATTCTATTTGAGAAGATAACATATGTGAACATATTTAATAAGGTAATTTGTCCCCTGAAAGAAATGTCCCTTGAACAAGAAAATGAATTAGCGTGGGAAACTTTGGATCTCCATTGGCTCTTGGGCAGGAACATGATCTTTAGAGCAAAAGGTTAGAAAATAGAAATAACAAATATATGGTTGTCCAAAATAAAAATTGATCACAAAGACCAAAAAGATCATTTATTTAACAGTAGTTAGAAGTATCACGCTCTCTCACTCGCTCTCTCTCTCTCTCTCTTTCTCTATAGAGATAGAGAATTGAATCTTTTTCCTCTGGTATCCGAATAATACTACAGAGTATTGACAAGACAAAAGAAAAGTATCCATAAATCATTGACTTAATAGTTTTATCATGCCAATTTTATCATATCAAATCCCATATAGTTAGGCCAGGTGTGTTGGTACATGCCTGTAATCCCAGTACTTGGGAGGCTGAGACAGGAGGAGCGCGGGTTGTTTCGAGGACAGCCTCGGCAACTTAGCAAGGCTCTCAGCAACTTAGTGAGACCCGAATAAAAAATGAAAATAAGGTATAGCTCAGAGGTAGAATGCCCTTGGGTTCAATCCCCAGCACCACAAAAAGGGTGAAAAAATCCCATAGAATTATTGTCACTAGTTTCTTATGAATAACATAAGGAAAAGGTTGCCTTTCCTTTCCACTAAGAAACAAATATGTATCTGCTGTCCTAGGAAAGAAAGAAGCAGGCCTCTGGAACCAGAGTGATGGCTCTCCTGTATGAAGACCACAGGAGGGACCCTCCTGCTGCGGAGTCAGAGCTGAGGGGCTGCAGAGCGTCCACTGAAGGCCCCACTCCTCTCAAAGTCAAGTTCCACGTGGGCATGTAACTTGGAAGATGGCCTCCTTAAGGCTGCCAGATGGGTTTCTGACAAGGAACTGTGCAGATATTGAAAACAGAAAAGAGCATTCCCCTCACAGTACCAAGAGTCCAGGAGTCTGTGAGCTTCTCCTGGACTATTCAGTGATCATACATAAACTTTATATAGACTTTCCAGAGTATCACAATCACTTTATTTCATACACTCTTATTGGTGCATTGTAGTCACAATCACTTTAAATGCTCCATCCAGACCAAGCACTCATACTGTCCTCCATGTGCTAGAGCTGATGACGAGGCTGAATCAATCCCAAGTTCTATTTACTTCTTTCTCTATCCACGAGGTGGTTGAATCTTTTCTACCTTTGAAAAACCCTGATCTCTGGTTTTCTCACTGGAGATAATTGACCTGGTCCCCCCTGCCTCTTTACCACAGAATACAAGGTATGTCACTTTGAATCTCATTATGATGTAATTTTATTGCACCAATAAAAGTATAAAAATAAATAAAAGAACCTCTTAATTATATCTGCCTTATAAAAAGCATAAAATTGTTTATTGAATTGGCATCATATTGATCAAAAGCTATGTGTGCGTGTGTGTGTGCGTGTGTGTGTGTGTGTGTGTGTGTATTAGCTACTGGAGATTGAACCCGGGGACATTCTACTTCTGAGCTACATCCCCAGCTGTATTTTAGTTTTATTTTGAAACAGGGTCTCACTAAATTGCTGAAGCTGTCCTCAAACCTGCAGTTCTCCTGTCTGGGCCTCTCCCGAGTATTGGGATTGCAGGCATGCCACACCTCTCCTGTCTCCAAAGCTGTTTCTATCAACTGGTGGGAACTTTCAGTCATTTCTTCTCACTTCTTTCTATATAAACTGAGAAATGCTCTTATTATCAAGACAAGAGTTTGCAGGCATGCTCAGGCTTAGCCATGATGGGCAAAACTCCCTCTGTGGAGCACACATGTGTGCATGCTAGTCCCTTAACAATCAAGTGCACGGGATAAAGCTTTATCACTATCATCTCCCACAGACCACCATCCATGCCAAAAGCTATTCCTGTTGTTCAGCAGGGTGTCGCTGAGACAACCCACTCATGTCACCACCAGTAGAAGGAGTACCTCAGGCGGATATGAACCTCTGAAACTGCTCAAGAGGAACATGGGTCCTTTAGTCTTGCGTGTACCTGAGCCATGAAAGTCAGCCTCATGTGTCGTCTTCTTATTCTTTAGCCACAAAAGACAGTTTGATGCTCTGAAGATTCTTTCTTTGCCAGAAAACAAGGTAAACATGAGATTTGACAGATTGTCCTCGCATGCAAAACTGGACTGTGGATTAGGAAATGAAAGCGGTTTAGGAACATTCTAGAGCTAACATGGGCCTTTGTGATCCCAGTCAGGAGCACTATCCTCAGGGACGAGTCTGCACATCTTCAGTAAGCATGGAAGCTCTAGCTAAGGTGCTCCCCAGGCGATGCTCAGGCTAAGGAGAGTTTCTGCCCGCCCAATGTGGAGCGACTTCTCCAAACCTCTGTTCCCATTTGATCCCGCTATTCCTGGAGACTAACTCCGGCACTGTGGGCAGGGTTGTGGCAAGATTAGTGGCAGGAAGTTTTAAGGTGTCAGGTGTGATTTGCAAGCCCTGTTCATTGAAGATGGATTTCTTACACCTCGCCCCACCCTGGACGAAAGACAGGATGGCAAGAATGAACCATATTGGCCAAAAGATAATCTCCCGGGTGTAAGTTTGTCTTGGTGAGATTTTCACGGAACTGAAAGCGTCATCAAATGAACCGCTTTTACAAATGAGGCTGGAGATCTCTCAAGGAAGGGATTTATGGAAAGGTTTTTCATACCGTCAGATTGGAACGAATTGGGAAAAGCTTAGGCAGCTCCCAAGCTCATGCATCACATACAGGAATCACATATTAGATCTTCCTACCTTGCAGGGTCCAAGTGTGTCCACCGCTATCTATGCGTTTTAGAGGGGGTAACACATCTTCTGTCTCTGCCGGCTGAGAATAACGCTTTCACTCGGGACTCCAGCTGAAGACTTGAACTGCTTGATCAATAATATCTCATTAATTTCCTTTGAAGAGGAAGTTATTCAGAGCAATTTGAGGATAATAAATATCATACTATTTGTGTGTGTGTGGTACTGGAGATGGAATCCAAGGACATTCTAACCCTGAGCTACACCCCTAGCCCTTTTGATTTTGATTTTTTTTTTTTTTGGAAACAGGTCCCATTAAGCTGCTGAGGGTCTTGCTAAGTTGCTGAGGCTGACCTGAACCAGTGATCCTCCTATCACAGCATCCCAAGTACTGGGATTACAGGTGTGCACATCACTCCTGGCTTCTAGTCCACTCTTCACAGTATAAGGCATTTTAGGGATGCCTAAAAGTTCTTTTATTTATCTATTCATTCATTCGTTTGTTTGTTTGTGGTACTGGGGATTGAACCCACAGGCATTTTACCTCCAAGCTATACCCCCAGCCCTTCTTTTTATTAATTTTTGTTTTGATACAGGGCTTCACTAGGTTGCTGAGAGTCTCACTAAGTTGCTGAGGCTGGCCTCAAACCTGTGATCCTCCTACCTCAGCCTCCCAGGTACTGGGATTATAGGTGTGCACCAGCACACCCAGTTTACAAGGCCTTTCAGATCACCCTCATGTCACCTGTCACCTTGCTATACAATGCGTTGCCATGGTACTAGCACTGGACTTAAACTAAAAAGATTAATTTTTTTCACCCCCACCAATCACCAGGTGCCAGTCACTTTGCAGTTCACCGACTTGCTCTAACATTCACTTGTGCATTCATTTACTTGTTCATTCATCTGGAAAACCAATACTCATTGAGCACCAGGACAGATGTGGTACTAGGGGCTAAGTATACAGTGGTGAGCCTAAACAGACGGTAACAGGCAGCTTCCAGGACAGCCACCCGCAGATCCTCGCCTCCCCACAAGCTCAGTCATGTTCTCTGTCTCCAGGTGGAGCTGCTTCCCCTTGCCTGGCATCTGGGCTGGCTCTGTGACTGTCTCACCAACGGAATAACATAGACAGAGCTCCAGGTGCCAGGCCCAGGCTTTAAAAGGCTGGCAGCCCCCACGCCCTGCTTCTTGGAACACTTGTTTGTGGAATGCTGCATTCTCTATGTAAGAAGACCACTTACCCTGAGGCTGCCCAAAGCCAGCCACAAGGAAAATCCACAGGAAGAAAGAGGGAGGAACAGGGGGAGAGATGGGAGAGGGCTGGGGGAGATTTGGCCGGGCTTCAGACTCCCTGTCACTTGACTTCAGCTATATAAAGGACCCGAAGCAGGAATTTCCCAATGAAGCCCATCAATCCCGAGAACCACAAGAAATAGCAATAAATTGTTCTTCTAAGCTACTAAGCTTTAAGGTGATATTTATGCAGTGATAAATTATGGCATGCATACCCCCCTGCCCTCCTGGAGTTTAAGATTTTGTAATTTGGGAGGCTAAGATAGGAGGGTCTCAGGTTGGCCGCCAGCCTCAGCAACTTAGTGAGGCCCTCTGCAACTTAGTGAGATCCTATTTCAAAAATAAAATAGGGCTGGAGTATAGCTCAGAGGTAGAATGCCCTGTGTTCAATCCCCAGTAAAACACACACACACACACACACACACACACACACACACACACACACACACAATTTGGAAAGGCCAACAGAAGACTAAGTAAAAGATCACAAAATTGAATGTAAAGTTACATTGCAATGAGTGTCATTGAGGAGAAGTATATGGGGCTGTGAACACACAACAGGGGAACAGAGCCGGGCGTGGTGGCACACGCTTGTAATCCCAGTACTTGGGAGACTGAGAC
>PVJS01018443.1:0-34877 GCA_004027185.1 Glis glis | reverse complement strand
CATAGCAGCACAATTCACAGTGGCCAAATTATGGAACCAACCTAGGTGTCCATCAACAGATGAGTGGATTACAAAATTATGGGAAATACACACAATGGAATTCTACTCAGCAATAAAGAAGAACAAAATAACATCATTTGCAAGAAAGTGGAAGGATCTGGAGAACATTATGTTAAGCGAGATCAGTCAATCACAAAAAGAGAAGGGACATATGTTTTCATTAATATGTGCAACCTAAGGAGTAGTAGGGTTCCACAAGGGACTCTGGTTGATAATGGAGAACTCTCAGCGGAACAAGGGAAGTGGTACAAGGGAAGGAGGAGGGCAAGAAAGAAGTGAATTAATGGAATTACTATCATAAACAATATGTACATGTGAAAATATACCAACATCATTCTTGGTACTTCATACGGGTGGGGGGAGGCAAGGGGGGACATTAAGAACTGTGTGCATGTATGTTAATATCAAATAGATATTTATAGCAAAAAATAGTTATTAGGCATGTAAAGAAGCAGGAAATTATGAACCATAATCAAGATACATATTAGCTGATTAAAACGACATCAAGGTGACCAGATGTTGTAAATTAACAGACAAGGACATTCAAGCAGGTCACAGACACCAGGATTTCTCAATCTTGGAACTATTAACATTTGAACCAGATAGTTCTTTGTTGTGGCACTTTTCCTATGCTTTGTGGGATGTTCTGTATCGCCTCTGGCGTCCCTCCTCCAGACACTAATAACTCAACCACCCAAGTTGTAACACCTGAAAATATCTCAGATATTGCTAAATGTTCTCTGGAGGTGCAGAGGAAATTTTCCCCCAGTTGAGAACCACTGCTATAAACTGGAAAATGGAGTGATTCTCATGGTATATAGTAAAGTGAAAGAAAGCAAACTATAAAATATCATGAATGTCATGCAAACTTCTTTGCAAAAAGAAAAGAAAAATGTAAAAGTGTACATATATTTAAATGTAGTGGAAGAATAAACCCAAACTGTGTGTTATAGTTATTCTTTGGAAATAGAGGACAAAAGAAGAGAGGAATGTGAGTAAGACATTTCCAAATAAAACTGGGGACAAAGCTTAATATTGGAAACACAAGTAGTTTACATTCTCAAAAGTAAAATTATAGCTGGGCCTGGTGGCACACACTTCTAATCCCAGTACTTGGGAGGCTGAGACAGAAGGATCACAGGTTTGAAGACAGCATCAGCAAAAAGTGAGACTCTCATCAACCTAGTGAGACCATTTCAAAATAAAAATAAATAGGGCTGGAGGTGTAGCTCACAGGTTGAATGCCCCTGAGTTCAATTCCCAGTACCACAGAAAAAAAGTAAAATTACACAAAACCTCCACAAATTAAAAAAATAGAAATAAAATAATTTAATCATAAATTACAAGAAGGAAATATTTCAAGTGACTTTATAGCACAGTGTTTCAACTGTACATACTTAAGGAAATATAGATACTAAGCAAAATGGAGCTATGAAAAGCATCATAAAATGTACTCCTTAGTCTAATTGTATTATTAATATTGTTAATACTAACATAATAATTATTTGTAGGATAACATAAATAAGAACTTGAGATGTCTAAAGTACCGGATCCTGATTTTTAAAAAATGAAAAAGCCTCATGATAAAGATCCAATTCCTAGAGAGGTGCACTGAGCCTCAGCAAGTCTCTGAAGCTCACTTTCATTGCTGGAGTAGAATAGGATGAATAAATAAAAAATAAATAAGTAAAACACGTGACTGGCACAAAGTACACAAACAGACAAATCCGGAATGTCAACTACTCTATAGAAGAGCCAACTCCTTCTCTGTAATAGTTAATAGCAGGATAAAAGGGGAAGTAGTAATTATTATAGACCAACAGATATTTAAGAGACCTCAGGACCAAATATAACATGTGAATCTTATTTGGATTGTGACTGAAAACAATGAACTATATTGCAACAATTTTTAGAAAATTTGAGGAATTCAATCATGTACTGAGTATGAGATTATCTTAAAAAATTGTTTAAAAATTCTGTTAACATCGTGGCTATATAAAATGCCCATATTACTTTTAGAAAGTAATTCTAAAGTACATAGAGATTACATAACTCAATTCTGGAATTACTTTTAAAATATGACAACAAAGGGGGAAATGATAAACGAAGAAAATGAGGTAAAATCTTGACGAAGGCTAAACCTGGATGGAGAGTATATGTAGGATCATCCTGATATTTTATATGCTTTATTTCTGTGTGAAAACATCCATGATGTCATGTGAAGGAATGTTCAAAGAGTATTTATTCACAAGGAAATATCATCGCATACGCTACTATTCTATATATATGAGCTCAATTTTACTATTTTCTCTGGGTGACAACACTATGAAGGATTTTTCCCCTTAATATTTCTCTATTTTTATATTTTCTAATATCAACAAATAATTATAATAACAAAATGCACATGATCTTACAAGAACTATTCACCAAACCATGTGCAAACCCGGTGCTGATCTGACACAGTTTTTACATCTTTGTCTGATGTGCCACACCTTTGATTATGTTAGCAAAGATTAACTTGTCACCTTCCCATTAACAGAGCTGTCAGAAATCTCACCTTTGGTATTATCTACTCTAGTATTTTAACATGTCTGATTATCATCATTATTAATAATTACAATTTTGTAGAATTTGATCATTTTAAGTCACAACACTACCCATTCAGCACACACTGTGTGTCTAGTCTTAGGCACTGTTCTGGGCCCCTGGGGCATAAAATATTAATAGAACCAGAGTCCCTGGTCTGACATTCTCAGAATCTCAGGTTGCTGAGGAAGCAAAGAGGGCATCATCTCAAAAGTGCCTAATATCAGTGATGACTCTTGAAACCAACAAACAGGACATCTTCAGTCATACAAGAGATCCAGTTACTGGGCCAGATCCCGTGAAATGCCAGTATTCGACATTTTGACCTAGAAAGTGGTATTTTCATATTTCAACTTAGCCAGGCGCGGTGGCGCACACTTGTAATCCCAGTACTTGGGAGGCTGAGACAGGAGGATCGCAGGTTCGAGGCCAGCCTCAGCTACTAGTGAGGACCCTCCACAACTTAGTGAGACCCTGTTTTAAACATAAAGAATAAAAAATATGGCTGGGGGTGTGGCTCGGAGGTAGAATGCCCTGGGTTCAATCCCCGGTACTGCAAAAAAAAAAAAAAATTCAACTTAATAGTTTTCTTCCATTTGTATTTTAGAGATGAAACAGAATTTGAAGTTGTTTATTTTTTTTTCTTTCATACATGATGGGACTCTCAGGGAAGTCACAATCCTAGCAAATCAGATGACATACAAAACAAATATCATGCATCAATCCAATTAAGTGTCCTCTTTCTTCAGGTATTGGAGGTATAAAGGAAGAACTAAAGCCAGACCAAAACACAGAGCACATGCAATAGAAATGTTGTAACCTACAAACCCCTCAAATTGTCCACAAATACGGCAAACATATGACTCTTAGATCTTGTGCTCACAGTTGGGGCATGTGTCCATAGGCTGCTGGAGAAGATTTACACAGAGGGTATGCGTGTAGCTGTCCTTTTATCCTCATGGTTAATGTAAGTCACTAATGGAAAGCAAAAAGCAAGAGTCACAGAAAGTCCCTTGATTAGGCTTTTGCTTTAAATGCTGTTCTTTGAGTAGTCACCTGCACAGTGACTCAGAACTCTAAAATGCAAACATAAATTCACACGCAAAGGTACTGTCAGTCTAAAGATGAGCTATTCCCCTGTGTGGTACAGAACACTAGCCTGTTTCCCCGGGAGGGAGGGAATTGGAAAGCAGCTAGCCAGACATGTCACTTTTTGTGAAAACGGTTGGGTAGCGAACTAGAGTTCCACCTTAGAACTAATTCTGGTTGTTATTTTTAATTTTCAAACACGTTTATGTCTAAGTTAAATATTTTATAATATTAACATAATTTTTTTAAAGTTTTAATATTTCTCCACAAACCTTTCCCCTTTCCTTGAGAAAAGTAAAGATCTTTCCACTGTGAGAAACATTTTAAGCATCTTTTTATTGGGTAATGAACTAGATAATTATTTCAACAAGAGTTTGTTTATTTATTGATATTGGGAATTGAACCCAGTGGGGTTCTACCTCTGAGCTACACCCCCAGCCCTCTTTATTTTTATTTTGAAAGTGTCTTGCTAAGTTGCTGAGGCTGTCCTTCAACCTGCAATTCTCCTGCCTCGGCATCTCAAGTACTGGGATTATAGGTGTGTATCACTTTGCCTGGCTCAACAGTTTATTAAATATCAAGTATGGAGCAGGGGTTGGGTGGGGCGTGGGAATGTGAAGGTGCACAGGACAGACATGGATCTCAGCTTCCTGGATAGTCACAGGTAGTACTGGACTGTGTCAATCACATTGTTGTTTGTAAAATACAGGATCCCATTCCTGTGAGAAAGGTTTTAAGCTATGTAGATGCTAATGCCTAGATTAAAAAGCACTGCCTTGTTCTCCTTTAAAATATACTGCAGTGATATGTATGATTGATAACATTAGCTTATTTTATAGATAAGCAATCAAGTAACAGTATTTTAGGAGCAGCAAGCTTAATTTTCTTGGTCCACAATCAGCATTCAGAGAATTAAAAGATTGTTAAAATTTTGTTTCTTTTTTTTTTTTGGCGGTACCATGGATTGAACCCAGAGACATTCTACCTCCAAGCCTGTTTTTGAAACAGGTTCTCACTATGTTGCTGAGGTTGTCCTTGAACTTGTGATCTTCCTGTCTCAGCCTTCCAAGTACTGGGATTACAAGTGTGCACCACCATACCCAGATATTTATTTTCCAAATATCAGAACATATATTAGAAAGAGAGAATGCAAGTGTTTTTGATATAATGAATCAGAAAGATCGCCATATTTTAGCAATCAGGAGGTAAGTGCTCCCACATTAGTTTAAAAGGAACCAGAATTTATTCAAGCCTATAAACATTTTAAATGCCAAGCTCCTTATTTATAGAATAGGGACAAGAGTACCTACCTCACTGGGTAGTTTTGATGGTCAAAGTCTTATATTTAAAATGCCTTATAAATTTTTAATTTTATAATTTGTAATTATAAATTGGGTATGATTTCACTATGCATTTTATAACATAAAGCTATTATGTGTAACTCATAGTGAAAGTGGTTTTCTTTTAATGTGTAAGCACTAATATTTACATATTTATTATAATATATGTGCTTAATTTTACTTGTGTTGTTTCAGGTCATGTTTTCTTATGCTCCCACATTGCTTTCTTGTTTTTTAATTTGTTTGCTTGCTTTTAAAGTAACTTAATATTAAAAGCAACATACGGGCATCCCCATGCCTCCTGCGTCTTCATGTATCATTTCTTGTCTCCATTTCTCTCTCATATGGCTGAGTTACGTCCTCAAGTAAAAATTTCTAGGAGGATGTCTAGATTGCATAATTCCTGAGACTTGAATATTAGAAAATGTCATCCCCTTGCTTTATAGAAAGTATATACTGTGGAGTTAAAAGATTCTCAGATTACAGTCTCTGCCCCTATCGACTCTATAGATTATCCTGTCCTTGGTCATTATCAAGTTTCATTCTCATAAGTGGTGATATCAATCATTTGCTTTGTGCATTCAAACCAAATCCTTAATAAACTTTTCTCTTATTCAAATTTGTACAGCATATTCTCTCTGATTAATTTCACTATTATAGCCTTGTTAGGCTTTCTAGTGATGTTCTTAATAAGTCATCTATAGCCCTGATCATGATTATTGAAGTATTTCTACTCTTAGTTTTCCTGATAAGCTTTGAGATCCTGCCACGTCATCATTTCTCTCCTAAACTTATTTCCTTACTTCTTATAGATCTCCTCTTTTTTAGATTCATATATTCTTTAATGCTACTATGAGCTGTATATGGTGGTGCACACCTACAATCCCAGTTACTCAGGAGGCTGAGGCAAGAGGATCCCAAATTTGAGGCCAGCCTGGGCAACTTAGTGAGACCCTGTCTCCAAAAAAAATTTTTTTAAGCTGGGCGTGGTGAGGCACTCTTGTAATCCCAGTACTTGGGAGGCTGAGATAGGAGGATCACAGGCTCACGGCCAGCCTCAGCATTTTAGTGAGGCCCTCTACAACTTACTGAGGCCCTGTTTCAAAATAAGAGAATGTAATAGGGCTGAGGGTATACCTCAAGGTAGAATGCCCCTGGGTTCCATTCCATCCCCAGTACCACACACACACAAAGATTTTTAAAGGGCCGGGGGTGTAACTCAGCGGTAGAGCACTTGCCTAGTATGTGTGAGACCCTGGGTTCGAGCCCCAGCATCACTTAACAAACAAACTAAGTAATACTATATATCTGGATTTTTCTAATTTAAAATTTATTTCAATTTCACGAAGTAAATCATCTAATTTGTTCCTTCTCTCCTTTTAGCAGACTATGTCCTTAATATTCTTATAATTTCCTGTGACCTGTTGCCATAAGCCCCATGCTGTTACTTAATACTATTAGCACTACTAACGCTATTAGTAGAACCACTACTTACTACTTCCACTACTCCTCTTGTTAATAGGATTGATAGAATGTTTCTAGAGTGTGATTGTCAAAATATATGTGAATTCTTTAAAGATATTTAGTATTATAACCTAAAATTATTTAAATATGCACACACAATTATTACAAGGATGTTCATTGTAGTTTTATAAATAATATTAAAACATTGGAAACACCGTGCAAATAAAAGAATGGCAAAATAAATGTTGATACACACACACACACACACACACTAGACCATTAAACATTTTATTACACAGGAAGTTTATGATATAATGTTCAAAAATATAAAGCTACATATAATATAACAGTAAGTATAAAAACATGCATATATTCATATATTTTCTCTATCTACAACTTATTATTTGTAAAGCTATGCTTCATATGCATAAGAATGCTGGATTCAAGCACACAAAATGGTAAAATAAATGATCTCTAAGAAGTGCAGGAAGCAGAGGTTGTGATTGATGATGCATATTTTTTCTTTTCATTTTTTACTATATTACTTTTAATAAGCATGTGCTTCTTGCTTATATTTTAAATGATATTAATAAAAATCAAATCTGCATTGTAAAACTAACTAAAGTTGAATTTAGTCACATTTGTCAAAAAGATAATATTCAAAAGAAAAATAAATTTAAATTCTTTTAATTTATTTATGCATTAATTTATTTTTTTATTTATTGATATTTGGGATTGAACCCAGGGGTATTCTACCTCTGAGCTTCACCCCCAGGCCTTTTTATTTTTTGTTTCTGAAAGAGAGTTTTGCTAGGTTGCTGAGAGTCCCACTAGTTTGCTGAGGCTGGCTTCTAACCTGTCATTCTCCTGTCCCAGCCTCCCAAGTACTGGATGACACACATCCACCACCACACCTAATTTAAATGCTTTTAAAACTTTTGGAAAATAATACTTTTTGTGTGTGTATGACTCTGGGGATTGAGCCCAGGAGCATTCTACCTCTGAACTACACCCCCAGCCCTATTTTATTATTTATTTGGAAACAGGGTCTTGCTAGGTTGATGAGAGTCTCACTACTTGCTGAGACTGTCCTCTAATCTGTGATCCTCCTGTCTCAGCCTCCCAAGTACTGGGATTACAAGTGTGTGCCACCACGCCTGGCTTGGAAAATAATATTTTATAAGGGAGATATAGTTTTGGAGAGGTCATTGTTGAATCAGATCAACCTTAGGGCCATCTGACAAAAGGGAGATAAGTGGACCACCCTCCTTATATAACAGTCATGGCCAGTTAAGACAATGGAAAAAAAACATTTAATTATAATTATCAAAGCCAGGTATAGTAGCATATGCCCATAATCCCATTACTTGGGAGGCAGGGACAAGAAGATCTCAGGTTCAATGCCAGCCTCAACAATTTAGCAAAACTCTGCTTTAAAATAAAAAAAAAGAGCTGGAGGTGTAGCTCAGAGGAAGAATGCCCCTGTGTTCAATCCCCAGTACTATAAAAAAGCCAACAAAAAATGATGATAAATTTCATTTCAAGCACTTAAAATTATTTCCTTAAGCTATGATACATTTTCATCTAGACATCATACTTGATGCCAATATTTCTTAATAGGGCTCCCGGTATTCTTTTAGCTGGAGTTACTACTTTTGTGTATTAGAATGGCTGACATTCTCCAAACACAATAATAAAGTTAAAGAGATATCTGTGATCCCAGAAATATTTCTCAGTCAAAGGCTATTGTGCTTAAGTTCAAGACCAATTTCATATGGTTAGGGAAAGGGAGGATGAAGGGAGGCTGGATAGCAGGTACCAAAACACAGATGAAAGAAATAAGTTCTAGTGGTTTCAGCCAACACAGTAGGGTAAATATAGTTTATGATATTTATGATATATTTTATGAAGATAAACAAACTCAAAATTTCTAAACACAGAGAAATGATCAGTAACAAAAAACTTAATTACAATTTGATTAGTGCATGCTGTATGCATATGTTAAAATGTCACACTATACCCTATTCATTTGCACTATCACATTAATATATGAATATATTTATAATAAATAAGTTATTTTTGTTGTGTTTATTCAAAAATTTTTCTAAAACCTATAATAGTTTTGATATATATTTATAACTTTGGAACAGAGCTCAATTATATTCATGGTCTATTAAAATCATAAGACAAATAACAGAATTCTGTGCTTGTGAGCTAAAGGGCTTTGTGTTCCCAGCACTTAATTTGATGTAATCACTTGAATGGCTTAACAAAAGCATTGACAGGCTTACTGTATCTATTTAAAAAAAAAAAAGTCAAAGTTGCTAGAATCTGAAAATCCACAGTGTGAATGTGACAATTTTTACACACTGATATTTTGCTCTTCAGACCTCAAAAAAAAGTTGCTCTAAAAACTCTTTGAAAATAAAATGATCCCATGGGTTGGTGGTTCAAGTTACAGGCAACTGTTTTTATATAGTTGCCCAAGACATAAAATAAAATTTCCACATATATTTAGCATCATATTACCACATGAGGGTGCTCTCTCCCCAAAAATGTGACTGTAAAGGGAACAGCTTCAGCTAGAAAGGGAAGTTGTTGTTTCCTTCTTAAATACTTTAGAAGACGTGAGAAGATTTGTTAGAATAACTGCTTGTGAGTAGGAAATAAATAAAAGTCTAGATGTAAACATTAATGGAGTTAAGCTCTCTTTATAACTAAAAAAAGGAATCAGTCACACAAAATGATATCTTTAAAAATATATCTACATAAAGGTTCATAGTGTTAGACACAGTAAAGTCAGTGTACCAGTTATGCTATGGTTGGAGAGGTAGGGTGGTGTTAGGATATGTGCTCATTAAATAAGCATAAAGAATAAAAAATAGACTCGGGGTGGAGCTCAGAAGTAGAATGCCTCTGGGTTCAATCCCCAGTACCGCAAAAAATAATAAATAAAATAAATAAATAAGTAAAGTATACCTATCTCCCTTACCCTGGCCAACAGAATTAGAATATGTGAAGGTCAGGCCAAAGAATCTGCGTTTACGTGTTGCTACTTAGATCGTTCTAATGCACCTTAAAGTTTATGAAGCACTGCTATCAAGTCTTTAAAATTATTATTCCTGTGAAGACCAACATACATACATATAAGTGTTTAAATCCAATAAATGGGGTGAGTCTTTGACAACCATGTCATCAACATTTGGAAGTAATGTAATCATAAGAAATATCTCTTGAAATGTGATGGTTTAGATCTGGAGTACTCCCCAAAGGCTTAGGCGTTGAGAGGTTGGTCTCCAGAGCCACAGTGTTCAGAGCCAGGGCTTTTAGGAAATGATTGGACCGTGAAGGCTGACAGTGCATTAATCCTCTGAGGGATTCACAATCTGAATGGACTATTGGAAGGTGGTGGAAACTGTAGGAGGCAAGACCGAGTTGAAGGAACAGATCCTCAGGGCCGTGTACTTAAAGATGATATCTTTTCAGGCCCCTTCTCTCTCTGCTTCCTGGCTGTCATGAGGTGCGCAGCTTTTCCCTGCTATGCCCTTCCACCATAATGTTAAGCCTTAGCTCAAGAACAAAGCAATGGAGCCAGCCTTCGATGGACCGAACCTCTGAAACCATGAGCCAAAATAAATCTGTCCTACTTTAAGTTGTTTCAACATGTAAACTTCACACCCATAAAATTATTTGATGCTTGGTATTTCTAGAAAATTTCCAGAATACAGAAAAGGCTTAAGAACTAACTTCTAAGGTATAAATATGCCTTGTAAAATAGAACTGTAAGGATAATTATGTTATCTGTGAAAAATGAATTTATATGGGAGAAAATTTTAAACTTGGGTTAAGCAGTAATGGCTAGTAGAAATGCTTATCAACATGGTTGGATCTTAATCTTAAAGGCTCACTGTTGTGCTTATCAACTTAACGCCTTTGCACATGCAATTTTATGTACTCATACAGGAGAAGATAATGGAAGAGAATAGGTTGAGCTCAGGCAAAGGATAATGCCATAAGATGAGTTTCATATTCAAAGCTGTGGTCTCTAGGACTGAATTAAAGTTTATAAAGACAAACAACTGATATATACATGTATGCATATATGTATACATATAAGTATATATCATACACATATATATCAATATATGTGTATATATGTCTAATCATTCATATACATATATATATTCCTATAGTCTTATTTGTGCATAGATGTATGCTTATTAACAGAAAATTATTATAGAATATTAGAATTCAAATGAGATCTATAAGCCTTACCTCTTTTCCAGTGCATATCTCATTCTATAATTTTCTAGACAGTTAACCATCTGGCCTCTGCTTGAGCTCTCTCTAGTAAAAGAAGCTTCCTACTGACTATTATAAACCATGAAATTTTAAATAGTAATTGTATGGAATATTAAGATGGTGTTTCAAACGTTAAACCTGGATCAGTAATTTTTACCCATTACTAGTTCTTCTTTCTGAATCTACTCATAATAAATTTAATTTACTTTTTCATTTAGCACTTCAAAAATGTAAAGGACATTAATTGAGTTTAACTGTCTCAATTTGCTACTCTATTATAACTAGAAATTCTGATTTATTTTTAAAACTTTTTAGCATTATCTTAAGAATCTTTTTTATATAATATTGTTTTTCTAGTACCATCTTCAAAGGAATAAATGAAAAATAAAGAGTTTGTGCTGGTGCAGGAAACCAAAGGATGGAGATAGATAGATAGATAGATAGATAGATAGATAGATAGATAGATGATAGATAGATGATAGATAGAAAAATAGATAGATGATAAATAGATAATTTTTGGCTACTGGGGATTAAACCAAAGAGTATTCTAACTTTGAGCTACAACACCCTCTAGCCCCTTTTTTATTTTTTGTTTTTGAAACAGGGTCTTGCTAAGTTGCTGAGGGCCTTACTAAATTGCTGAAGCTGGCCTCAATCCTATGATCCTCCTGTCTCAGCCTCTCAAGTACTAGAATTACATGCATGTGCAACCATGTCTAGCTTTTTATACTTAATAATCTTCAGCTCATTCCTATAAATGAGTTCATTTTCTTCTTAGATTCCCTAGTAATGATGAACACTTATTTAGCCATGATAAATAACATCCTAAATCTTTTTTACAGTAGCTTTATTCATTCCTTCCTTTATTTATTCTCATATGTATATATTTATTCAGAAATAATTATTACACACCCACTATATGCCAACACTATGCTAAGAGTGAGGGACAGAACTGTGAATAAAACAGAATTCCTTACTATTGCAGTGTTTACATTTTAGGAGGAAAAGATAGGTATTAAAATATATAAAAATTATATTTTTATTTTAGTAGGTAGTATATGTCATCGAGAAAAATTAAGTATGGAAGCACACTTGGAATTATAATTAGAAATTTAAACAGAGTATTTGGTGCATTCTCATTAAGAAACTAATATCTGAATAAAATTTTGAAGGATATGAAGGAGTGAGCTGCAAAGATATCTCAGAGAAAAAACATTATAGGCCAAGTGCATATTCCCTGAGGTGAGATCAGTCTGGAACAAAAAGGAGCCACTTTGTGGGAGAGACTCTTTAGGTCAGAAATGTAATGAGTAAGAGCAACTTGTAGACCCTTCTGGAGAACTTGAGCATATATTCTAGTTGAAAAGGGAAACCATTAAAGGACTATGATCTGAGCAGTTACATCCATTTACATATAAAATAGACTGACTGTGGAATTCAAAGTACATTGAATGCTGTGAGAATAGAAATAGGAAGACATTCATGAGGCTATTGAAATATCCAGGTGAGCAATGACAATAGAGTAGATTAGTGTGGTATTATTGGGGAAGTTAAAAAACTTGAATTATGGAAATATTTGGACAGAATTTTCTGCCTGCCTCGTTATATATTGGGTGTAAGTGAAAGTAAGGAATCAAGGAGGACTCCAATTTTTTGTCCTGAACCACAGGAAGAATGGAAGTATTATTAATGGAGATAAAATAAATCAAGGGTGATGCAAATCTGGGGGAAATTATGAATGTAGTGAAGTTAATTATAAGATGTGTAATGAAAATTCAAGTGGAGAATGCTTAATCAGGTGGACTGCTGGATATAACAATATGGCATTCAGAGAAAAATGTGGGCTTGAGATTTGAAATTGGGTAAGTCCACATACATGAAGGAGTCAGTGTGATTGGTCAGGAATCATTCACTAAGGTGTGGAGATAGAAGGGGAGGTTCTATAACAGAGGTGCCCCAATGTTAAGAGTTACAAGAGATGAGGATGTATAGTCAAGAAGACTGGGAAGTAATCTTCACAGTAGGAGAAAAGCCAGGAGAGTGCCATCTTCTTAAGCCAAGTGAAGAGAGCATTTTAAGGAGAAGGTATAAGGCACAGACAGTATTTTAAAATGACTACAGAGCCAGGCATGGTGGCACACGCTTGTAATCCCAGTACTTGGGAGCTGAGACAGGAGGATCGCAGGTTTGTGGCCAGCCTCAGTTACTTAGTGAAGCCCTCCACAATTTAGTGAGACCCTGTTTCAAAATAAAGAATAAAAATTAGGACTGGGGGTGTAGCTCGGAGGTAGAATATCCCTGGGTTTAATCCCCAGTACCACAAAAATAAAATGACTACAAAGGTATCATTGTTCATCATTGTGTTCCAGCCAACCCAGAATTCTTGTCTGTCAAGTTAGTTTAAATCTAGGGTCTGAAATTCACAACTTCTCAAGGAATATAAGTTCATGTCCTTTAATTTTTTTATTCATCGTTTTTTGAAAAATTCATTTAGCTCATAACTTAATAGTTTTGAATTATCAAGTCTGTCCAAATTTTAATTTTAATATTTCATATATTAACTTTCCCTTCAAACTTTGTGTCACCTGACAATTTAATAAGCTTTCCTTGTGTGAATTCATTCATGCAAGTCATTGTTAAAAATGTAAGACATGACACAGCTCAGCATCTAATCTGATTTTTTTTGTTTGTTTTTCATACTGAGGCATTCTACCTCTGAGCTAGATTCCCCAGCCTATTTTTTTATTTTGAAAAAGGGTCTCAATAAGTTTTTGAGGACCTTTTTAAATTGCTGAGGCTGGCCTTGAACCTTCGATCCTCCTGTCTTGGTCTCCCAAGTACTAGGATTATAGGTATGTGCCACCACACCCAATATGATTTTATGGAATTCTGCAAGTTACTCTCTATTTAATAATTACATTTTAAGTAAAGTTATCTACTCAGCTATAAATCCACCCAATTGTTCTAAATATTACATTTAGTGGCATTCCTCTTTCAGTAGTGAAAGTCTAATATTTTTGAACCTTTAAAAGAACTAAAGTATCTTATTTAAAGAGGCCTTAAGGGATCATCTAGGCAAATCACAATCAAGAAAAATAATAAAATATCTTAAGGTCTATATTATATATTTTTATATAATGACCTAATTCATAGGTATTATGACATTATTTGGACATCTGATAAAGTGGCTCAATATGCAACTGCTCCTAAGCCATGAGATTTGGGACCCATTATATAATTATACCCACCAAAGTTTAGTAGGTGTTCTCATCTATAGTTTCCAAAATTTTTCCCTTCTTTTCTAGTTTTTAATTCTGGAAATTTATCTAAAAGTTTGTCAGTAGTGCTTATGCCACTCCATATATTAATACTTCCATTCCTTGAAATTCAATCTATTTGGGATAATGCTTTTAAATATATTTAAATGATCTGTTTAAAATTTTTAATACTTTTATTGTTCCATTATAATCATATATCCATATCCATCAGCATTCTTGCAGCCATAATCTAAGATCTAACCACATAACTTAGAAGAGAGAAGATTTATATTCTTATGGTTTCAGGTTCAGTCCATGTGAAGCTGGGGACCACAGATTTCGGGGCGTGGTGGAGGGAGAGCACATGGACTATATTCACATCACAGAGGTTGGAAGCAAAAGAGAGAGAGCAGGGGGAAGAGGGTCCATATATAACATCCAAGGCCGCACCCCCAGGGACCTCCTCCTCCAGCCGCAGCCTACCAGCCTATGGGGTACCACCCAGGTAAACCCATTACAATGGATTTACCCTTTTCTGGGATTACAACCCTCATGACTCAATTATATCAACCCTGAATATTAATAAATGAGCTCTTTAGGGTATATCTCATATCTAACTATAACAACATTATAGTAAGGTTCAAAGTGACACAAGCACACATGCACATATCTCCTGGTGTACTTCCTTCTGCATTCTGCTCTGCTCCCCCTTCACCCTCCCCCTACATGTTAATGCTTTACTTTTCCAGGGCTTCAATCAATGAGTTCTAAATATTTACTTGTTTTGTTTTAGAATTTTCATTTGAAGTCAATAACCTTTGTGCTTTGCCTTTATCCTTGTCATTTATAAAGGTTTTACTAACTATAACAGTTTGTCCAAAACTTTCTGCAATGATAAAACATTTATTTTTATCTGCACATGAACTAGTGCTAGAAGTACAGCTATTGTAGCTCTGGGGTTTAATTATAATTTTTATTTAATTTTAATGAATTTAATGTTTTATACTTAATAAATGCATTTATTGTCAAAAGATCTTTCATGGAAACTGGAATGTTCCAGTAATTCTGGAGTGTATGGACAATTTAGCATAATCATGAGCATACATTAAATTAGTGAAAATTGATATTGACAAAGCATGAATTAACAGGCATTTATTCTTTTTCTTTTCTTTCCTTTTCATTTTTTAGTACTGGGGATTGAGCCCAGGACATTCTACCTCTGAGCCACACCCCCAGCCCTTTTTTTTCTTTGAAACAGGGTCTCCCTAAGTTACTGAGAGTCTCACTAAGTTGCTGAGGCTGGTCTGGAACGTGTGATCCTCCTGTCTCAGTCTTCCAAGTACTGGGATTATAGATGTGCACCACCACACCCAGCTATTTACATTTTTTGGAAATAATTCTTTCACCTGTGACAATGGAGACTTTTTCTTCAATTTAAAAAATTGTTTTATTAGTGCATTGCATTTATACGTTATAGCTCACTATAATGTATAAGTTCAATATGATAAAAATATACATGCATTCTGCATTTTGTGTTTTTCCCTCCACATCCCATCCTGTCCCCTTTTCCTCCCACCCCACACAAATTAGTGAGATTAGTAGTAGTACTTTCATGTATTGCCATAGTATTATTTGAACTGTTTCCTTTCTTCAATCTTTCCTTTCTCCTCCCTAACTCCCTCCCCAGCTCCCTTCAACTATTCTACAGTTCTCTCTCTGCACTTATGTCTTGTGGCTACCATATTGAAAATTACAGATCTTTACTCTCTGTTCAAGCTTTGAATATAGTTCTGTATGTCCCTTAGGTTAGTTCTAGTCATTTCTAAAGACAAAGATCTTAATGAGTTTGACATAGGATCTATAAAACCAAAGTCAATGGTGCTGAAAAGATCATGTAAATGAGTGAAGAAGCCCAGTAAGTAGTATGGGGACTAAAGAAATTATACTCATTCTATAGAACAAACGTATCTACCTTATCAAAAGGATCCAGTGGATACAGCCAATTGCAGACAAACTAAGATGCAAAATCAAAGTTCCAGACTTCTAATGTTTCGAGAGAAATGAAGATCAAAATTTTAAGTACAGCTTATATGTGTGTGCCCATCCTGATCATGTGTTTTCTTCCAGGGTCTCTTGACAACACTAATAATCAAAGATTCTCCACGGCATCACACCTGCATTTCAGAAGCCTCCCTCTTAAGCATTTTAAAACAGTTTTTTATTAGTGTCTTAAAAGAACTGTTCAAGATACTCAATGAAGTGTAAAAGCCCATAAAAGTCCTCTATTCTGATAAATTTCCCTAACACCCAACTGAAACTCAGTGTCAGTAGCCATGACAGTTTGAAACTTGCAATTTCTTCACCTCCAAATTCCAGTGTCACCTTGGAATTCAATTTCCATTTTCTTCCAGAGAAAATATATATAATAGTAGTTATTTCCTACAATGCACAGATAGAAATAATTGGAGACTTGTTCTAGATATTCCTATAGAACATTATAAAAATATTTAATTGGAGAGGGAAAGAGTTAAAACTAAACTCAAGGCATGTATGATTTCGCCTGCTTAATTACTATGTGGCTAACAACCACCTCATGCAAAAGCTCTCTCAAGCATAATCTCATAATTACTTAGCAAACAATCATTTATTAAAACAACTATGTTCACAGCTCTGTACCAGACACTAAGGAGGGATGTTAAGAAATACAAAATGTGGTCCCTAACCTCCAGAAGCTTAAGATGTTGAGCGAGAATCCCACATGAAAGCATCAAGAAATCTATGAAAGTGATGTAGCACACAGACATACATAAGCTAAGGGGGTTTTATATTTCATTTGTTTCTCATTTAATAAAATTGATGGGATTTTCTTGCAATAACAGGCATAGTGCCCTATTCTAGACTTAGTATTATCATCCTGAAATTCTTCTCCAAACTGAATTGTGTATTTGCTTTTTGGAAAAAGCTGGCTCTATGCTGGATTTATGAAGAATCCAGTTCAGAGCATCCCTTGAAATGTCTGTAGCTTTAACAGTTCAATGATTAATAATTTAACAGCACAAGCCAAGAGCAAACTGTGGGAAATTCTGCAAATGCTACTAACACCTACACTTAATTCAAATTGCTCACTTATTATTTCAAACAGTGTATGGAAGTGTATGTCACTTAACAAGGGGGTGTAGGAATGGTACAGCCACATGTCACTCTACTTAATACTTAACCTTAAATAGGAAAACATTTCACCAGTGCACCAGAACACTCGATGGAACTCACAGAAGATCTCTCATTTCTCCATCTCTGAAACCATCCTATCTTCTTGTTTACTGAGAAGGGGAGTCTCCAGGTCTAGACACACAATAATGACAAAGCATTAATGACTGAATCTTTACTTTCAATATAAACTCCATTATGTTAATTAAAAAGTAACTATTGCTCTCAAATCTCCTGAAAATCAGTGATCCCTTCACCTCCTAAATTAAATTTTACTTCTATGATAATGTCTCTATTGTATAAAACAAGAGACTCTGAATAAATTATTTCAGCTTTTCCATAAGGTGATCCTTTCTAACAGCTGATTTTTCGCTTGATTTGTTATTTTAATTCAGTTTAAATATGATTTTTACTAAGGATAGACTGACCACGTAGAAACTTTTAAAATACCAACATTAGTAACCCCAGCTTGAATTAATTCACTTATTATTTGTTATAGCCACACTTTTGGCAAAATAAATAACAGTGGATAGCATTGCAATATATTGAATGATTTTCTATTAAAATAACTACTTGGAATTTCAGCATCTGTATTCTTGTTGAGTCATTCATAGTTTTACCACCAATGTAGGTGGAGGGCATACCACAGAAGACATCCATGAGTTCCACAAATTCCTTCAGGGAAATTTCAACATACCTCTGCTACCTATAACGCTTTCCAAAAGATGCTTTCCCATGCATAGGATCCCAGAACTCCATCAAGATGAGTAGACTAGCATGGGGTTTTGACTCCAGGAGAGCATTGTTTTATCTCTGAAATTTTACTCTCAAGATAAATTTCAGGCAGGGCATGGTGGCACATGCCTGTAATCCCAGTACTTAGGAGGTTGAGTCAGGAGGATCACTGGTTCAAGACCAGCCTCAGCAACTTAGCAAGACTCTCAGCAACCTAGAGAGATCCTGTTTCAAAACAAAAAATAAAAAGGGCTGGAGGTGTAGCTCAGAGATAAAATGCCCCTGGGTTCAGTCACTAGTAACCCCCCTACACACACAAAGAGATACATTCCAAAACATTTGATAACAAATAAGTACTAGTGATGATTCTCCAGAAATGAGTCCTCAGTTATCCTGATAAAAGAGTTCCACCAGAAATGCACCATATTTTGTGACTCTTTCACCTTATAGATGTTCTCTTCTTTAATTTGGTATATAGGACATGCAAAGTATGAATCAAGCAATATGGTAAGAAATTTGGATATACATACCCCCCAAAAAAGAGAAGCCAATATGCAGAAACTATGAAGTCGTAAAAGCCTATATGAGCTAGAAGTAATAAGAAGTGTTAAATAAAAATATACTGTAGAAATGGATGTGGATCAGTTTGCACGGCCAGCAGCTGTTAGAGTTGAAACTGGAAATACTTTGGGTTTTTATAAGGGAGCATTAGAGCAGGGCAAAATGCCCTCTGCTAAGATATTTACTCCCTGAGCTGTCTGACACCTGGACATTGCAGTTCTCAAATGGATGACTACATAATGGTTTAAAACTGTATGCCAATACTTTATGGGCCTGCTAGGAAAGTTTATTCTCATTTTTAAATTCCACATCTACTTTATAAACATTTACAATCACTTAAGCTAACCTGAGAGAATCTTTATTCTTTTCCCCTCCTGTCTTCCTTAAACTTGCCCTTTGTTTCCACATTTCTTCATGGGATCCAAATGCTTGTTATTTTTTGTGAATTGGCTTCTTTGTAATTCACTCTCCATTACTACTGTTCAGATTAAACTCTAATATTTTATCTTTACATTTATTATTACACATTTTTAAATGCGGGGAGGGGTGTGGTACTGGGGATAAAACCAAGGGTGTTCTACCTTCAGTTACAGCTCCAGATCTTTTTTTTTTCATTTTGAAACAGGGTCTTGCTAAGCTGCTGAGGCTGATCTTAAAGCTGAGGATCCTCCTGTCTCAGTCTACCAAGTACTGGGATTACAGACGTGCACCACCATGCTTGGCTATCATTACAGATTTGAAGATGAATTGATTATCTGTAACAACATTAGTAAAAAATCATATATATTCATCCAAGTGGATATTTCTGTGTTAATATTTTGAACAATTTTTCTCTCACCATAGGATGTTTAATATAATTAACAATTAAATCACAGTATAGTCAGCCCTCCCTATCTGCGGGTTCCAAGTCTATGGTTCAATCAGCCATTCATCAAAAATGTTTCTTTTATAATTGTGTCTGCAATTCACAATAAAGAAGTTATGGAACGAACTTAACTGTCCATCAACAGATGAATAAAGAAAATGTATTATATATACACAGTGGAGTTTTACTCAGCCACAAAGAACAAAATGATGTCAGTTGCAGGAAAATGGATGGAACTGGAGAATATATCATGCTAAGTGAAATCAGACTCAGAAAAGCAAGGGCCTCGTGTTTTCTCTCATATGCAGAAGCTAGAAGAAAAATAAGTAAAGAAAAGGGGTCTCATGTAAATTAGGAGAGAGACCTTACACTAGAGAAAGGAATGAGGGAGGGGAGGGAGAAAAGGGGAGGTACAGGGAAGAAAATAGACCAACTGATGTTATTTGCATATATGAATATATCACTATGAACCTTACTATCATGTACAATTATAATTCACCAAAAATTACTTTATAAAGTTGTGTCTGTACTACACATGCATAGACTTTTCCTTGTGATCATTATTTAAATAATACAGTATAACAACTATCCATATCACATTTGCACTGTATTATATATTACAGGTAATCTAGAGATGATTTGAAGTACAGAGGATATGTGTAGATTCTATGTGAATACTATGTTATTTTATAGAAGGGAATTGGGTATTTACAGATTTTGATATCTGCAGGGGATCCTGGAATCAGTCCCCATGCATACTGATGGAGGACTCTAATTGTATATTCAACAGCAATCTTTTACCAAACTTGAATTTATTTTTGACAAATCACATTGATGCATAAACTGATACATAACTGTGGATAATATGAAATTCATCATTTCTTTTCTAGATTAGTTTTTCACTCATTGATTTTTCTGAGAATCAAACTTCTAACATTTTCAGTAAACAATGGACATAAATAAGATCCAGTTCAGATTTCATTAATCAGATTATTCCTGCTAACATTCCTCTTTGAAATAAACATTCAAAACATTCATTGATTAATCCATTCACTTTTATTTATACATTTTCATTTCAACATTTTAGAAAATTTGCCACTAACTTTTTGTTGTCCAATGGTGGGTTCCTTTGTGTTTTATAACTGCTATTGCAACAGTATAAGATACATTTTAAAATTTAGGTGTTGTGACTTTTCCAGTAAGGTAAAATACAGTTAGTTGCACTCTATGTGTGCCAGGTTTATAATCTAAATTTAGAAAGGAGAGAAGAGGAGGAAAAGGAAATGTAAATGTGGTCCTATCTAATCCTATCTTCCGGACTTTCCTCCATGCCTCCTGACCCCAGCTCCACCTAGAGATCTGAAATTTTGGAAAAACAGATAATGAATAAGAAAAGGGTCGAAGAAGAGATAAGCAATTGATAAAGTGGGGGGGGGGCTTTATCTAACTTGTTTTTTAAATACTTTAATTCCAGAAATCAGAACATGAACATTAAGAAAAACACAAGAGTTTACTATCTCTCCCCCCACTCTTCTCACTTCAATCTCTGTCTCACTATTAGAGATGCTGTTCAACATCACCAGAAATCAGAGAAAGCAAATAAAAACAACACAGAGATTATATTTTCAGTCAAAAAATTGGCAATGATCAATAACACGTGGCATTAGCAAGTGGAGATTGGCATTCCAATACACTGGTGATGGGGTGTAAATTGTCACTGTTCTTTTATCAGAAATCTTAAAATACATATGCTATTTCATTCAATAATTGTATTTCTAGGAATTTTTCTAGTTATATGCTTTTCACAAATATATCTACATCCTAAAATGAGCTAAATAAGTGGCTGCAAATTTTGTCCATATTTTTGAAAAGTAAATTTTATGGAGAAATAGCTTTAACTGGTGAACATGCTTTGGTATAATAAATTTGCTTCCTCCAGTAGTACTTATCTGAAGTCTTTTCATGTTTTCTAAGTCCTGGAGATTCTGCTTAGCATTCTTCATGAGCATTAATTTCTGTAATGATGGTTAGGGGAATTCCTCCATAAAGAATTTCCCTAGTCCCAGTCCTACCTTTAGGAGGAATAAGAAGAGGAATCAGAGTACACTACAATGGCTAATAATGATAGTTACCATCACCGGACCAGGGAACTTCTGAAAGTTTTTAACAGCCTCACTTACTGAAGTCTCAGATGAAAAATTTTCATTGACTATAAAATGGGTGAGTGAACTGTGGGATAGTTATAAAATGAAATTTAATATCAAAACAAAAATTAACGATAGTAATATACACTATGAATCTCCCAATAATTAATTTGATAGAAGTCAGATACACACAAAGGCACATAGTGTATGATGTATATATAAAATTAAAAATAGGCGAAAAGGAATCTATGATGTTAAATTTAAGATAATGGTGAAGAGAGGAGTGATCAGCCAATGAGCATATTTTCTACAATTAAACATCTGTCAGAGAAATTTAGCTTCAACATCCAGAGCTTTTCAAAGTCATATTAATGAGTCAAAGTTGGGCATGGTGGCGCATGCTTGTAATCCCACTACTTGGGAGGCTGAGACAGGAGCAATTTAGTGAGGCACTCGGCAACTTAGTGAATCGTATTTCAAAGTAAAAAATAAAATAGTGCTAGGGGTGTAGCTCAGAGGTAGAATGCCCCTGGGTTCAATTCCCAGTACCACACACATACACACAAAATTAATAGGTCAAACATTCCTAGAAGTTTGTATATATTCCTGAGGCTACGCAAAAACATTCTGATTCACAGTCTCATATAGTAAATTTCTAGACCTTCAATGGAAATACAGTTTCCCTACAACTGACCTGACTGAGAAAGTAACTGCAAAAGTCACATCATACAGGTGTTTTTTTTTTCTTTTATCTCTCCACTTGATCCCCCCCAATACTGTTCCAAAGAGAATCATACTTTCCAACAATCTTGAATCTCAGTATTGATATGACTTGCAACATAAAGTCTGTAAGGCACCAAAAAGAAGGAGAGAGGGGGAATTTAGATATTGATATCAGAGACAACTCCTATGATTAAAGCACAATAAAACCACATTTTTACATATTTTTGCTAAGGATAAAAGATGACATTAGACTAGAATATTAAAAACTGAATGAACTACATAGAGCCAAGCACAACAATGTGGCTTAATCTCACAAACATAATTTGGGTGTTTGGAAATAAAGTATATTTTGGAGTGAGTTGGTAGAAATGAAAATTGTTGAGCTGGGCATGGTGGCGCACGCTTGTAATCCCAGTACTTGGGAGGCGGAGACCGGAGGATCCGGGTTCGCGGCCAGCCTCAGCTACTTAGTGAAGCCCTCCGCAACTTCGTGAGAACCAGTTTCAATAAAGGATAAAGAATAGGGCCGGGGGTGTAGCTTGGAGATAGAGCGCCACTGGGTTCAATCCTCAGGACTGCAAAAAAAGAAAAAAAAAGAAATGAAAATTTTTGTTTAATAGCTTCATCTATTCTGTTCCTTGAATATCATGGAGAAGTTCATTGCTTTGAGGGAGTATCACATAGGAACAAAGTAAAGAGAGGAGCAGTGAGGAACATTGAGTTTAGCAGAAATTTCATTTAAATAATTCATTCATGTAAGACTTTTATATAATTACTTAACTATCTAAAAATTAAAAGATTAAAATTTGAAAAATTATGATGAAAATATTAGCACAGCAAAGGAAAACATCAAGAGTCTGAAGAGAGAACTGACAGAATGGGAGAAAACCTTTGCCAGCTGCTCCTGTGACAGAGGACTAATATCTAGAATATACAAAGAGCTTTAAAAACTTAACATTAAGCCAGGCATGGTGGCACATACTTATAATCCCAGTACATGGAAGGCTGAGACAGGAGGATCACAGGTTCAAGGACAGCCTCAGCAAATAGTGAGACTCTCATCAACCTAGCGAGACCCTGTTTCAAAATAAAAATAAATAAAAATAGGGCTGAGGGTATAGCTTGGAGGTAGAATGTCCCTAGGTTCAATCCCCAGTACCACAGAAAACAACAACAACAACTTAATATTAAAAAAGCAAATAACCCGATCAAAAAATGGGCAATTGAACTGAATAGACACTTCACAAAGGAAATACAAATGGCCAATAAATATATGAAAAAATGTTCAACATCATCAGTAATCAGGGAAATGCAAATAAAAACTACACTGAAATTCCATCTAACTACAGTTAGAATGACAATCATTAAAAATGCAAACAATAAAAATTCTGGAGAGGATGTGGGGAAATAGGAACTCTTATACATTGTTGGTAGGATTGCAAATTAGTGCATCTGCTATCGAGATCAATATGGAGGTTCCTCAAAAGACTAGGAATGAAACCACCATATGACTCAGCTATACCACCCCTTGGGTTCTTTCCAAAAGAGGTAAAGTCAGAACACTATAATGATATGCATATGTATTTTTAAAGCAACATGATTCACAATAGCCAAATTTGGGAACCAACCTATGTGTCCATCAAGAAATGAATGGATAAAGAAAATATGGTATATACACTATATGGAATTTTACTGAGTCATAAAGAAGAACAAAATTATGTCATTTGCAGGGGAATGGATGGAATTAGAAAATATTATTCTAAGTGAGATCTGTCAGTCTCAGAAGTCAAGGGTCAAATTTTTCCTCTCATATGTGGAAGCTAGAGAGAAAATAGGGAATAAAAAGGACTTTAAATAATAGAGGAAAGTGACTAGTAGAATACTGGAAGGGGAGAATAGAGAGAGGAGGGGGAAAAGGAATAAGTGATAAAAGAAACAATTCAAATAATGCTATGCTCTATATGAAGGTATCACTACCAATCTCAATATTATGTAAAGACCTGAAGATAAACACACCAAGACCTGTGTGCATGTTTGTTTGAATGACTTTGAACCTCACTATGTTGTATAATAACAATATACCAATAAAAGTATAAAAGAGAATTTGACTTTGAACCTCACTATGATGTATAATAACAATATACCAATAAAAGTATAAAAAAGAATTTATATTGAATTTTGAAAGCAAATATTCATTTTTACTTAGAATTCTGAAAAAAATTCACCCTACCTTATAAGAGTTAGAATATTCTTATAGAAATATTTTATAGACTGTACTCTAAAATGAACTCATAATGTTAGGTAGTTATAAGCAGGGTGGGGTGGGGGGAAGAAATGGGACACTGAGAAGCTCGCCTGAGAAGAGATGGGGACTTCCCCACCCAGCTGTGATCAGAGACTTAGAGCCATTATATTGCAGCTTTGGATACCAGCAGAAAATCCAGCATTCTGAATTTAGCGCAGTAGCACTAAGCAGAAACCACCCCAAATTACTACACATGAGGAGTAGTGGGATTTCTGGACAGTATAAAAACATACCATGCAGCAGATTCGGCCCTTCTTCCTTCTTTCCTCTCCTGGACAGTTCTAAGACCTTCCTAATGAACCCACCCAATAAAACCTATTATACTCACCCTATCTGTGTCCCCCAAATGAAATCTTTCTTTTGAGGAGACAAGAACCAAGGGAAACTCACGGCCCTGTGACAATAATAACCATTAATATATTTTTGGACGTCTTACATTTTGTGGCCCCAAAATGTTTCTTCTTATTGCAGTTGATTTGTATGGAATCTTATATCATCTAACAATAGTAACATTAATCTCAAAATATATGAACTAACTGAAAAAATGTATTAAGAGATTCAATCTCAATATAATTTTATTTATTGTATTTCATAACAACCTACCAAAAATTGTTATATATTTGTTCTGATAACATGCATACATAATACCTAATGATACAGGAAATTAAAAAATCTAAAATTTACATAGATAGTTGTTCCAAGGACATAAAAAGGTGATTAATAACATACTTTCAATAATAAAAATATAAATATTACATATGTATAATGGAATGGAATTCTGAAACAGAAACTAAAATTTTGGCTGGCTAAAAGGAACCAGTCACATAGCATACAATTGATTTTAGTTGTTATTAAATTACTAGAGTGATTACATCCTATTGGATACATTTAAAGAAAATGAGTTTTATTTAAATATTAATAATTACAATAACCAGAAATTGTATTCATTGCAATCATTTAATTGCATTTATTAATAACTGCATTTATTAAAATTATTTAAACTTATGGGAAAACAAATAAGATGTCAATTCAAAACATAAAAGGGGATAAATTATTTTTTGAATATTCTTTTAGAAAATAGATGAGCAAAATTTATGAAAATAACTACTCTATGCCATCTATGGTTTATTATTAAATTAAGGGGGAATAGAATTTTGCCAGATTCATAAATACTTTCCTTTAAAAATTCCTCCATGAATTTTTAATGTTTTCATTATTATCTTCAGCTTATTTCTTATTATGAGATAATAGAAATAGAATTTATATATAATTTGCAAAAAAATTTATGGGGCATATCTTTTATGAAAAGGTCTCCCTGACATAAACCTCTTCGTATTGAATGTGGAGATAATTTCTTTACCCAAATAAATTCTGTTCCCTTTGATATGAGAATGAGACTATAAGATCTATTGAATTCATCTAATTTTCCTTTATTATTTGTCTGTTAGAATGCAAGCTAATTTTAGCACTTAACTCTTCAGTATAATAATTCCTCCATTCACTCACTTTATGACTTTGTGTTTTCTAATCTTTGTTTTAATGGTTGTTTTGTATGTCTCTTGTTTTAATCTAATTTAAAACTCTTTAAAAGTAAATGACTACTTTGCATAGTGGTAAGAACACACATTTTGGAATCAGACTGCCTCTTCCCAATTCTCAGCTGTATCCCTTTGTATGGTATGACCTTGGGGAAGCCTAAGTGTGCTCTGGTGAAGTAGAATGGGAAGAGTAACTACCTCATAGAGCTATTATGAGAATTAAATGAGATTAAAGCACTAAACAGTGCCTGACACATAGTAAGTGCTATTTAAATGTTTATTAAATAAATTCTGTAAATGGTAAATAAAAAGGAGACTTAAATGCTTGTGAGCCCTGAAGATCACACATAACAATGCAACCTTGTTAATTGCATGCCAACATTAGCACTCTTTGACTCTGAAAGTCCAAGACTATGGACAAGAGTATAATTTGAAAGCTAAGAACAATACATGCGATGTACTCCCAAAGTAATGAAACCATCCATGAAACACTAACCAAAATGGAGCAAAGCCAGGTTGAGTAGACTCTAAGAATGTATTTAAGGGAAGATTAGGAATTTTAAATATGTAGTGTTTAAGGGAATTCTTATAAATACAGAATGCTTTATTCTCATTTTCCTTAAAGAAGGGGAGATATTCTTCTGCCCCCATTTAAGTCAAGTGATGGATACACCAAGAGAACTACATATTAGGATTAGGATACATGTGGGGAAAAGTGTCATTCCTCAACCAGAGGCTTGCTAGAGCCCATTTTGCTCCTGTTATCTTGAGTGGTGTGAGAACATCAGGGAAAACCTGACTCTAGGAGAGAGCATGATAGAGATACTTGCTCTTCATACTTAATGGTCTAAAAACAAGATGCTGGTAGGACTGCACTCCTGGAGCGAAAGGAGTCAACGGTTAGGAAAACTGTCTCCCATAGTTTGGTGAGACAAGGATGCATGAATTTCAGTAAGCAAAGTACATACAAGGAGAAGCTAGCAGATATGAGGCTCATAAGGGATTATATCAAAGAGGACAATCTGCCTGGGGAAGAAATTGTGACAGTGTAGCACCATGGTGTAACAAGATCTTGGGGGAAGGGTCCCCAAATCCCATATATCAGATTGCAAATATTTACTATTATCATGGTCATTAAAGACAGAAAAGTCTGCCTAACCCAAAACCACAGAGAACACCAGTGAAGTAAAAACCATTTGTACTTCGTTTTGCATTCTTTCTTCCCCACCTCTTGCCCAACTCTATAAGAGATTGGATGGAGGTGGGCAGGAAGGGTAGGTAGAGATAGGGATGAGAGAATTGATCAAACTTCCTTACCATGTGTCTTACTGGTGTCTTTTAGCTTTTAAAATTAAATATTGATTATCCCTAAGCTAATGAGAGGGGAAAGTTTTTAACTGGACATGAGATTGAAATTTTAATTTAACCTAGACCAAGCATTTTAATAGCTAGAAGTGAAAATATTGTGATGGTGAAGAGAGATGCGAAAAATTTGCAATCTGTTGGAGATACTGTCTAAAGATGGACCAGGGAGATCTGATAGATGGTGGTTAAAATGTGGCAAGGAGAGGATTAAAGATGGCAGCATAGAGGGAGACAGTGTGCTTCAGATGCTTCAAGACTTGGAACTTAACCAGAAGAAGACTGCTTCTTGGAAAGGGAAGAAAACATCCAAAACTCAACAGAAAAATGACAGTCAAAATTGGTGGAATTGGAGGCAGCAGAAAGAGCAGAGGACTGAAAAAAGTTCCCTGTGTCTTACCTGGTGAGCTGAGAGTGGCAGCTGAGCCCATGACAAGCTGGCAGCTGCTGGATGGTGGCTTCCAGAGACAAACTACAGCAAAGAAACAGCAGAACCTTCTCAAGCCAGTGACTATAAACCATCATCAAAAGCAGTCGCACTTTTCTCTCCATACTCAACAAAGACCTGGCTACCAAGATGGCCCAGCTAGATCATGCAGCAAAATACTTTGGCTGCAGCTGAATTCATATCTGCCTGCAAGACATGAGTGGTGCTTGTAAAGACCCTTAGTTAATAAGCCATCCCAGAAGCAACCTGCCCTGCATGGCCACAGGGACTTGTGTGGCAACAATCTGACTCATGGGGTTGGTCTGTGAGTTTGCAAATCATCCCTGCAGAGGTGGGACTGGGGGTTACAGTCAGACACATCAGAAATGTGAATTAGGAGACAGCTCCTAGGGACATTTGGGTGGGAGAGACCTAGCATTGCAGTTTGCCGTGCCCTTGCAGGGTCTCCAGCGATCACCACAGGACAGTCAGCTGTGATGTCTGTGGAGTGAAATAACTCAGCCAACCGAGTTACAGGCTCAGAAAGCTACAAACTTGTGCCTGGCCATGTTTGGGGGCTACAAATCACCCCACAGATCACTCCTGTAGAGGTAAGGGTGGGTGCTACAGACAGACACAGAAGAAATGTGAATTAGCACACAGCTCCTAGGGACATTCGGGTGGGAGGGACCGAGATTCACAGTTTGCTGCACCCTTGCAGCGTCTCCAGCAATCACCACAGGACAACCAGCCATGGTGTCTGTGGGGTGAAATAACTCAGCCTACCAAGTTGCAGGCTCAGAAAGCCATAAATTCATGTCTTGCCATGTTTGGGTGCTACAAGCATGAAGGCCAAAGGCAAACAAGGGCTCATATGATTGCAGCTGTCCAGTGCAGCAGCTGTATCACTGTGGCTAAATAAATGAGCCTCTGAAGCCCCATGCTCAGAATGATACAATCTCTCCCTGCCTGAGCATTGGCCCTGAAAGCAGGGAGACCATGAGCTGGCAAAGGTTCACATTATCATAGCTACAGGCTGGGAAATCAACATTCTCTCCACCAGCAGAGTTTGTGCCTGGTATGCATGCATGCAAGTGATTGGCAGTGTTCCATATGTTCATAATCAGCAGACCAGTGGCAGGTCCCTGGGTCATCCATCAAAGCTCAGCGAGCTGGGCCACAATCTTGGAACATAGAAATCTCTGGCCCTGCTGAGCTTAGGACCAGTGGCCGCAGGGGCTGGAGGTCGGCACTCTGCAGTTTCACAGGTTCATAATCAACAGAGCAGTGGTGGTGTCTGTGGGGCATTAATTCCCAGCCAGCAGGGTGCAGGTTCTGAACAGAACACTATAGTCTCTGGCCCTATGGATTTTGGGCCTGGAAAGCATGGTTTCCTGCAGCCAATCAGAGACTCCTGTTTGCCTGCACTAAGAACTATATCTTGTTAAAGAGGCTCTGGGGGACAAACTCAAAAGTTTAATTATAAGGCATAGATTTTTAGAGACAAATATATATCCCAGCATAGACCTTATTATAAAGAGATAACATACAGACACAGGACTCACACACAAAGAGGGAGAAGATGCCAAGAGAACAGAAATACAAATTTTAGAATTCTGAAAACATGAGAATGAAGAACAGCGAGGAAACAATAAACTCTACAACAAGGGAGATCACCAATACTAACCTGCAGGAAATGTCAGAAGGAGAATTCTTACTTTTGATCTTTAATATGATCAAAGGCCTCAAAGAAAGTGTACAGAAAATGATAAGGCATAGTAATAGAGAAATTGCAGGCTTTGAGTGAAATGAAGGAATCAATAAATGAATTAAAGACTGCATCAGAAACCACCTCTGGCAGGCTAGAGCACATGGAATACAGAGTATTACTCTTGGAAGACAGTTCATTCAAAACTGAAAACAAAGTCAACAGTATAGAGAAGACAATGCAACAACATGACCTGGACATCCAAGAAATATGGAATAATATGAAAAGACCTAACATACAGATAATAGGCATCTAAGAAGGTCTAGAAGCCCAAACCAAAGGTATCAGAAACCTCTTTAGAGAACTAATACCAGAGAATTGACCAAAAATAGAAAAAAAGTTGGACATCTATGTACAGGAGACATTCAGAACACCAAAAAGACAAGATCAAAGAAGGACTTCCTCACATGCCACATAAAAATCAAAGTGACTAACATAGAAGCCAAGGAAAGAATCTTAAAAGCAGTGAGAACAAAATAACAGGTGACATTCAGGGGCAAAACAATCAGAATCATTCCAGACATGCTGGTATGATGTACTCCAAACCTTGAAAGAAAACATCTTCCAACCAAGACTGCTATATCCAGCAAAGATATCATTCAAAATTGATGGAGAAATAAAAACATTCCAAGACAAGCAAAAACTAAAAGAATTCATGACTACTAAGCCAGCACTAAAGAAAATACTTGAAGAAATAAAACATAATGAAAAAAGAAGCACATAACCAGAACCAGAAGAGGGCAAACTTCACCAGATAGACAACTAAGCAAAGGAGAAATAACACTACATCAAACAGAAAATAGAATTCAAAATGACAAGACACAAAAATAATCTCTCAATAATAATGCTGAATGTCAAAGGTCTAAACTCCCCACTTAAAAGGCATAGACAGGCAATGTGGATTAAAGAACATAATCCAACTATATGCTATTTACAAGAAATTCACCTTACAGCTGAAGATATACATATGCTAAAGGTGAATGGATGGAAAAAGATATACCATGCAAAAGGAGACCAAAAACAAGCAAGGGTAGCAGCGCTCTTATCTGACAAAGCAGACTTTAAACTAAAACATATCGGAAGAGATAAAGCAGGTCACTTCTTATTAATAAAAGGAACAATCCAGATATAATGATGGTAAATATTTATGCCCCAGATGTGGGTGCACTCACTTTTATAAAGCAAAGTCTTCAGGATATCAGGTCTCAAATAGATCAAAATATAATAATATTGGGAGACTTCAATACACCACTCACACCACTAGATCAATCTTCCAGGCAAAAGATGAGTAAAGACTCTTCAGACCCAAAGAACACTATAAACCAAATTGACCTAATAGTTATATACAGAATATTTCAACCAACAACAGCTTGAATACCCATTCTTCTCAGCTGCTCATGGAACTGTTTCCAAAATAGACCACATTCTGGGACACAAAGCAAGTTCCAGCAAATTCAAAAAATGTAATATCATTCCCTGCATCTTCTCAGATCACAATGGAATGAAAGTAGAAATCAACAACATGAAGACCAAAAGAAATTACATAAATACTTGATGACTGAATGATATACTCTTGAATGAGGACTGGATCAGAAAAGAAATTCAGGGAAAAAATTCCTGAAATTAAATGAAAATAGAGACACAATGTACCAAATGTACCAAACTCTATGGACCACTTTGAAGATGGTTTTAAGAGGAAAATTATAGCACTGAGTGCCAACATAGAAAAACAGAAAGTCACCAAATGAGCAACCTAATGACATACCTCAAGGACCTAGAAAAACAGGAACAGTCTAATCCCAAAGTCAGTAGAAGGAAGGAGATAATTAAAATCAGAGCAGAAATCAATGAAATAGAGAACAAAAAAAAAATGCAAAGGATCAACAAAACAAAAAGCTGGTTCTTTGAAAAGATTAACAAGATTGACAAACCCTTAGTCAACATAACCAAACGAAAGAGGACCAAACCCAAATTATTAAAATAAGAAATGAAAATGGAGACATCACCACAGACAGTGGGGGAAATCCAGGGGATCATCAGAAACTACTTTGAGAACATATACTCCAATAAACTGGAAAACACAGAAGAAATTGACAGGTTTCTAGACACATATAACCTATTTAAATCAAACCAAGAAGATTTAGAAAACCTAAACCAACCAATAGCAAGCAAAGAGTTAGAAATAGCAATAAAAAGCCTTCCATCAAAGAAAAGCCCAGCT
Source organism: Glis glis (assembly GCA_004027185.1). Lineage (NCBI taxonomy): Eukaryota > Metazoa > Chordata > Mammalia > Rodentia > Gliridae > Glis > Glis glis. The sequence goes on along the minus strand of PVJS01018443.1, from coordinate 2,923 downwards.
CCAGACAGATTACAAGCTGAATTTTACAAAACCTTTACAGAAGGACTAAACCCAATACTTCACAAGTTCTTCCATGAAATTGAAAGAGATGAAATCCTTCAAAACTCCTTCTATGAGGCCAGTATCACCTTAATACCAAAACTGAATAAAGATCCCTCAAGAAAAGAAAATTACCATAGCAAGAATATTGTACACCATGACCAAATTGGTTTCATCCCGGGAATGCAAGGCTAGTTCAACATATGCAAATCAATACAGGATATTCACCACATAAATAGAATTAAGGACAAAAATCACATGATCCTCTCAATAGATGCTAAAAAAGCATTTGACAAAATCCAACACCCATTCGTGTTAAAAACACTGCAGAAAATCAGAATAGAAGGAACTTACCTCAACACCAGTAAGGAAATTTACAATAGACCCAAAGCCATTATCATACTGTAAGGGGAAAACTGTAGGAATTCCCTTTAAAATCAGGAACAAGACAAGTATGCCCACTATCACTACTCCTTTTAAATACAGTTCTCAAGACTCTTGCCAGAGCAATAAGACAAGAGAAGTATATCAAAGTATTTCAAATAGGAAAAAATAATTAAAATTATCTCTATCTGAGATGACACGATCCTATATTTAGAAGACCCAAATAACTCAACCAAAAGACTACTAGAGCTGATTAAAAAATTCAGCAAAATAGCAGGATACAAAATTAAACTAAAAAAATCTAGCTTTTATTTATGCCATCTATGAATCTACTGAGAAAGAAATCCAGAAAACAATTCCATTCACAATAACCTCAAAACCAGTAAAATACCTAGGAATAAACCTAACCAATGAGGTAAAAGACCACTACAATGAAAATTATAAAACACTAAAGAAATTGAAGAAGATCTTAGAAGATGGAAAGATCTCCCTTGCTCTTTGATAGGCAGAATAAATATTATCAAAATGGTCATTCTACAAAAGTGATCTACAGATTAAATGCAATCCCTATCAAAATACATGTCATTCTTTACAGACCTAGAAAAATCAGTAATAAATTTCATATAGAGAAACAAATGACCCAGAATATCCAAAGTAATTCTCAGCAATAAGAACCATGCAGGAAGCATCACAATTCCTGACTTGAAATGATACTACCAAGCTATAGTAATAAAATCAGCATGTTATTGGCACAAAAACAGACACAGATCAATGGGACAAAATAGAAGAAACAGAAACAAATCCTATAGCCTATTGATTTTCGACAAAGGTGCAAACACATACATTGGAGAAAAGACAGTCTTTTCAACAAATGGTTTTGGGAAAACTGGTTATCCAGTTGTAGAAAAATGGAGTTAAGTCCTTACCTCTCACCCTGCAAAGGAGTCAACTCGAGATGGATCAAAGACCTGGAAATTAGACCAGAGACTTTGAAGCTATTAGATGAGGGCATAGGTCCAACACTCCAATATATAGGCACAAGTAGAAACTTCCTCAACAAGATCCCCAAAGCTCAGGAAATTAAAACAAGAATTAATAAATAGGATGGCATTAAACTAAAAAGTTTCTGCTCACCAAAGGAAACCATCAAGAGTCTAAAGAGAAAGCCTACAAAATGAGAAAAGATCTTTGCCATTTATCCCTGATAGCAGAATAATATGTACAATATACAAAGAACTTAAATTACTTTACACTAAAAAAACAACTAACCCAATCAATAAATGGACAATTGAACTAAATAGATATTTTACAAAAGAAGAGATACAAATGGCCAATTAATAAATGAAAAAATGTTCAACATCATTAGCAATCAGGGTGAAGCAAATCAAAACTACACTGAGATTCCATCTAACCCCAATCAGAATGGCAATTATCAAGAAGTCAAAAAACAATAAATGTTGACAACAATGTGGGTAAATTGGAACACTTCTACACTGTTGTTGCGATTTCAAATTAGTTCATCTGCTATGGAGGTCAGTGTGGAGATTCCTCAGAAAACTGGGAATGGATCCACCATATGATCCAGCTATACCACTCCTGGGTATCTTTCCAAAGGGACAGTTTTTCACAGGTTATGATATGAAAAGCAAGATAAAAGATGATTTCAACTTATACCTTTTATAATATAAAACCCCACTAATCAGAGAACTACAGTAATATATGTATATCCATGTTCATAGTAGCAAAATTTACAATAGCCAAATTATGGAACCAACCTAGGTGTCCATCAACAGATGAATGGATTACAAAATTATGAGATATACACACAATGGAATCCTAATCAGCAGTAAATAAGAACAAAATTATGTCATTTGCTGGAAAATGGAAGGGCCTGGAGATCATTATGTTAAGTAAAATTAGCTAGTCACAGAAAGTGAAGGGTCATATGTTTTCTCTAATATAGAGAAGCTATGGAGTAATTGGGATATCAGAGCGACTCCAGATAATGGAGGAAAAACCTCAGTGGAGCCAGGGATATGGTCTAGGGGAAGGGGATGGGGAAGATGGAGGATCAATGAAGGAATTACTACCATGGGCTTATGTACATATGTGAAAATAATTATGTTAATCTCAGTACCCTGTATGGGAAAGGGGGCAATGGGGAGAGAGTCTGGGGAAAGCCCACCAAGTGCTATGTGCATGCATGTCTCTATCAACATGATTTACATTATGATGTGAGACTATCATGCACCAATAAAAGTATATTTTTTAAAAAGTATGGCAAGGGCCGGGCGTGGTGGCGCACGCTTGTAATCCCAGTACTTGGGAGGCTGAGACAGGAGGATCGCAGGTTCGTGGCCAGCCTCAGCTACTTAGTGAGGCCCTCCGCAACTTACTGAGACCCTGTTTCCAAATAAAGAATAAAAAATAGGGCCGGGGGTGTAGCGTGGAGGTAGAACGCCCCTGGGTTCAATCCCCGGTACCACAAAAAAAAAAAAAA